>BGPR01023262.1:0-24422 GCA_013235015.1 Araneus ventricosus | reverse complement strand
ATTTATTTAACAGATTTTCCTATTTCAGTAGTAAATGAATCTTTAAACACGCTTTATCTCATCTTTTTCTGAATTATTTAGGCAGAAAAAAAATGAACTTGATATTATTTTGTCATTTTATCTACATTTGGAAAAAGTTTGTTTGATTAATATTTTTAAAGCGAAAAAATCAGTTTAAAAATGAGGATTCTTCTGAATTGGTTATCTCAAATTATATTTAATATATTTAGAAGAAAAACATTTATGCATTCATTTTTGGAAATATAATAAAGAATTTTTTTTAAATCATGCCTAGTTCTGTGAAAAATACTGCACAGAACTCAAAACTTTAATTTATAGGTAGAAAATGAGAATAAAAATCAATTTGAAAACAGCTTCATTCTGAAATAATGATAATAAAATAAAATAAAGTAAAATTTTTATGTTAAAAGCTAAAGAAATATGTTATTTTTGATTAGTGGTTTTTTTTACCGCATTAAATTTATTTAACAGATTTTTTTATTTCATTAAGAATAAGAATTTTCGCAAATATAACACGGACACTCTTTAAAAAGTTAACGCTGTATTAATTATACGGTAGGAAACTCTATATTTTATAATCAGAAAAACATAATTAAAATCAATTAGTGAAACGCTCAACTGAAGTAAACTCCTTAGGCTAAAAGAAGCAATAATGTATTCGAAATGTATTTCGATGAGTGATTTTGCCACATTTCATTTATTTAACAGATTGTCATTACATTTATTAAGAATCGGAATTTTTAAAAATATAGTACAGAATTTTTCGAATTATAAAGTAATTTCTTTAAAAGAAAATTCTACGACTTCTCAGTAATATGATAGAAAACCCCAAATAATATTTTATCATAAGGAAATGAGCCCAAAAAATCAATTAGCAAAATGCCTTATACTGAAAAAAACAATTGTGGAAACAAACAGAAGATTCTCATATTGAAACGGAAAGGGGAACTCTAGATATGTCTTTCGACTCTCGCGGAAAATCCGCGAGGAAATCATAAAAATTAGGACGATGACAGCTTTATTACCTAGAATAACGGGGAGTGTTGTGGTGTAGTATAAACCACCTAGAATGGAAGAGTCCACTTCAATGTGGCATCCTCCCAAAATCCTCGGTTTTAAAGGACTTTGTAGGAAAAAGTCTCCTCGGGATTAAGGACTTAACACCCATCCTATTTTGCAATCCGATTATTTATTTATTGTTCCTGAAAATGGCTACGAATTTTTTTACCCTCCTGTGTATTTAGAGTTGTAAAAAAATAAGTATTTAAATATTTACTATTAATTATAGCCACTCAAGATTAATTAAGTTTAAATTGACAACATATCGAAACTATAGTTCTAAACTTTGTGAACTTTGCTTGAACGACGACGATATACATCAAGCTTTTTAAGAAATCCATCTAATGGAAGTCAATGTCTTCTTTTGTCCACGTGAACACAATAACTGGAAATGCAACGAGCTCGGTGGATGAAATTTGGCAAATTGTTTTAGTATCAAATTGCAGATCTTCATGAAATTTTGTACACAAAAAAATAACGAAAATAGGTGCAAAATCAGCACTCGAATGTCTTCTCTATATGACGAAACTAAACACAAAATGTGTGATATTGGGGAAGTTCTTGAGAATGATAACACACCCACTGGTTTCAACACTAACTGGCTTCATAAAATGTTCTTCTAAATGTCTTTTTTGTTAATTATGTTAACTTCTATTTTTGAAGAAACTCAAGGACTATTTTGGGATGGCCCTTATAAATTTGAACCGCGTTCACATTACGAGGGTGACACCTGAGGCGACTCCTCACCTCTCCAAGCTTCCACAACACACCAGAGGGGCGTTTGATACGCGACATCAAGTTTATAGATGTGTACCATCCCCACATATATGGACGATATTCAATGGAAACGGGTTTTGAGCCTCAAGCTCTCTGGCCCCGAAGCCTACACTTTACCACTAAGCCACCACTTCCCCTCCACATAATGCCTTGTCCGGCAAATCTTTAACAGAGCTTAAGCAAAAGTCCACCTATTTATATGAGAATTAAGTCGATTTTTTCAAATGAATTTAGGAGCATACATTAAAATCAATGTACTTAGAATTTTTGCTGGGTTTGCTAATGAAAAATTCTGTTGTGGCTGACTTTGAAAAACGAAAGGATACAAGAAGTGAAAAGAGATCTTCCATGAGTAACGGAAGAGTTTTTGAAAAATTAAATAGAAAATTAAAAATGAAAAAAATTGCAAATTATTAAATCGAATTAAGACATTTTTCCTCTTCAATATTTCTATATTAAAGAAGAAAAACAGCAGATAGTTGACTGAAAAATAAATATTTTTTTCAATAGATAAAAGTTAAAAAAAAGAAAAATTTATTCCGCAATTTCTTATGAAAAAAACGAAGAGAAAATAAAAAACGGAATCTAAATATAGAATATTTTGTGTATCTTCCGTTTGAAAAGAATTCCTTCTTTCTTTATGGCATGAGCGTTATGATATATTTCTGAACAAATGTTGTTTGTTTTCATCCTTTGATTAGCAAACAACATTCCAAAAGAAATAAATTCGAAAAAGGTTGTATTGAAGATGAAACCACAAAAAAACCCCTCAAGCTTAAAATGCTTTTTATCTTAGGGGGATGGGTCATTAGTGTTAAAAATATTCATGGTTTATTTTTAATGATAAATGCAGATCAAGATTATGAATAAAGTTTGTTCAACGTTTTAAAAGAAATCTTGCAGTCCCAAACAAATCACATGATGGGGAATTACTAATATAATAGCCCAGATCTATCTTTCGGTAACAATCTGACGTCACCAACAATGAAATTCGCGCCATAGCACTGCGAAACGTTAAGCAGCATTATTTCATTGTTAGAGACCCTAAATTTCAGTAATTTTAAATTTAAAAGAGTGATTGCCGTTCTAATTTAAAATTTAATAGCTATAAAATAGTGAAATAAAATTTTCTATCAATTGATATAAAATATTTCTCGCTTTGATCAAGAGTTGACGAGAAATTTTAAATTATATTTATTATATATTTTAAATTAATTTCCGTTTTTTAATAGAAAGTAATAAATTACGTCAGTGGTTTATCATGCGCGTGATATAGTTTGGACGCCAAGATTCGTCTCATTATTTATTGCAATCGTGATGATATAATTTGATAATATTCTTGGCAACGTTTGACAAGCAGAGAAGTGCTTTGTTTTGATTAGAATTTCGAAAAAGAATTCCTTTGAAATTTTAACTTTTGACTTACGTCTGCCAAACTGAGAATTACTTGTTTATTGTATTATAATAAAATTGTTAAACAACAAAAAATACACGGAAGAGATTTTCTGAATAAAGAAATATGTAAGCAATATGTAAATAAAAAAATTTCCTGTCATAAAAAATAAGTTTATCGTATTTATTTTTAATCAATGTTGAACATTTCTCTCTCATATATATCTACTTAAACACGTCAAATTTGACGGGAATCCTCTCGAATGAAGACGCAATGTGCATCCGTCATACCATGACGGGTGATTTTCTAGTTCAACAGAAAACATAAAATAGTGTGTAATTGCTGCTTAATAACGTGATCTAATGTGCCATCCATATACCCAGGAACCAAGTCTGTAATGTTAATAGTTTTAGAGATATAATGAAAAACGTACTGCGCATGCGTCATGCAAAATATGAAATGACAGACAAACAGACAGACAAGAAAGCGAATTAATATTGCATTGTTATCTAGTTATGAGCTATGTTTAAAGTTTCAATTCTCCAGCTCAAAGGAAAGTTAGTTTAAAATTCATTGCAAAATTTGTACCGAACAGACAGACAGATAGACAGACAAGAGAGCGAGTTAATAAAAACGTGGTAAAATAATACCTACCTTAACTTTTCTTAACAATGATACATTTTGTCAAACATGATGAAATGGCGAAAAGTTAATAGGTTGTTTAATGCAGCTCATAGCCGCGAAGAGGTCTTAATTTCAAGTATTGATTCTGTAATGTTGCGCGGATTCAACTCCGGAAAACTTGCTTTCTTGCATGGGTTGAGAGGAAATCAAAGACAAGAGTAAACAATACTTTGCATTTCCACTATTGTACTTATTCTTCTGCTGCATCTGATACTATTAATAATTCAATTCTAGAACTTTTAACGTATCCTATTGTAAAATTCACATATTCAAATTATAACCATAAAAAATAACTACAGCACTAATTTTCGTCCACCAGCCCAGATATAAAAATCTAGACTTTATATTAAAGAAAATATTTTCAAGGCATAAATTCTAGGTAAAAATTTGAAAGTTTTAAAATTTTAAATAAAAATTTCTGCAATATTAATAGTGGTACAAAATTTTTTATATATTTTCAAATCGAAGATTTCAATAAATTTTTCTGCAATATTAAGAGTGGTAAATTTGTTTTATATATTTTCAAAACTAAACATTTAACTGTACATAGGTGATATTTCACCTTGACTCAAAACTTATTTATTATAGTCTGTAAAACTATTTAAATACTTAATTTTTTACAAATCTAAAAACAGGTTTGTTAAAAAATCCTTATCCATTTTAAGGAACCATAAAATAAATAATCGGATTGCAAGATAAGGTGCGGGTGAAACATTTCATGTAGATTGGTGGGTTTTTTTTCATGGTATAGAAAAACTTTAATACAAAACCTCCCATCAGACTACATTAGAGAAACTTCACAAAAAAGACAGAAATTATACAATACCAATACCCAATAATTCAATTAACAATTAGTATAGCTATATCGCATGGGGCGGCGTTCTGTATTTCAAGTAGTTGTCAAGGCTTCTGCTTTTGCCTGACGTAGTGTTATTTTTCAATAGTCGCATTGACATATATTAAATATAAATTACAGTATTAAATTTTGAATTAATTTTTTAAAATTATTTTTTTCTTAATCTCCATACCATGGAACATCTTTTCCGCATAGGTAGGTTTTGATTATTAATAATTTTTTTCTCCATATAAGAGCGATCCACCCTAATATATAAGAGGCCGATGATTTAGACGGCGCAAGAGCTTCAGTTATTCCAGACACAGCGTCATCAGACTACGGTTTCTGGACGGATAAAATTAGGTAAGATTTAAAAACAAGTTGATGTGCCTGGTCAAACTCGTCGACATCACCGCAACCATCCAAAAACTGTCCAGACAGCTAGTTGAATACAAAAGCCATGATTACTGGATTTGACGAGAAATCGCTTCTAGAAAAATTCAACTTCGTAGACCGCACCATGTTCTTCCATAAATCGACATGTTGACAATTCAATCACAGGGAATATCAAGTGGAGAGTGCTAACTGAAACATTCAACAATCATGTATAAGTTACATTGAACTTTACATCATATAGACTTAAGATTTATCTCAAGCTGAGAAATGGTACAAATATCGTTTTTTTATTGCTTGAGCTTTGCAACAATATACAGGATGTCAACTCTAAACATGGCCCAATATCTAATTTCTAAGCCATTAGAGATTGGCATAAACTTTGATTTGGAAAAATGCTTTAAACGATATAAAGATTTATATTTTATGTTGTTTCAGTCAATAATTGTATTTCTGAAATAATTACAAAGTCAAATTTTTATACAGCTGCCCGTACATATTAATAATATTTAGTAATCTATTTTTGATACTCTCATTTTTTCCTGCAAAATACTGCGACCTTTCAGCGACTAAAATTGAACGACCTAATAGAGCTTTAAATTTCACAATTTTAAAACCATTCCGCTGCCGCATCGAGCCAGAGCTGCGGTTGATTGAGGATCATACACTTTGCGGCTTTTGAATTGATGAAACTTAATATCAGCCATATTTAAATATTCATAAATCATTCAGTTTCAGTCGCAGAAGAGTGAAACAATTTTGTTTAATATGTTAGTGTCTTCAAAATATTTTATTTAATATGACAAATTGGATCTAGGGTTTGTATAAAAATTTGACTCCGAAATTTTTCAGCAGTATATTTATGGAATCAAAAAGCGAAAACATATATATATATATATAATTCTTTTCATCATTTAAGGCATTTTTCTAACTGGAAGTAAATGCCCATCTTTTCGGGGTTTATGATGGTTTCTCACAGTGTGCCTGATTGATACTGACTGGATATCAGTTTCTTTGGAAGTTGATTAGAAATGGTTATGAAAAGCGCCATTCAAATTCAAATACCCATTAAAAAATAGTGAAAAATGGAAAAAACGCCTTCATTCTTCTTGCGTAGTGTAACAGCACTCAAGCAGCTCTAAAAGACATAACCAATTTAAGTAAATTTATAAATAATTAATTTTTACGGTAATTTAAGGTAAAAAACCACTTAAGTAAAAAATGTCGAGTCCACTTCTATATAGGAATGCAGGTAAAAAACTGATTTTGAGTCCGCCTCGACTGAGGACTGTAAAAGACTAAATAAAGCTACTGGAGCTTCTTGCAGACACAAATTTTTAACACCACATTCCTCATGTAACAAAGAAAGAAGATATCCCATACTTTAAAGAGTTTCGTATTAAGAATCATTATTAATTTCTGTATGTAAGATAGAAGGAATATTGTAGTATTTTATATTTTTAAATAAATAATTTTTTAACATCGTTTATATATATATAGGTTATGATAGTTGTTATCAGTTTATGAGAAAACACCGAACAAAACATATCCTGTATGTAGTACTCAGAGTACTGTGACCAAAGCCATAAAAAAACAAGCCTGTAATTATTTAAAAAGGTTTTTTCGCATAACGGCTTCCTACATTTTTTTCCTGCGACTTGGTAACTGGATGGTGCAATGATAGCTGTAATATATAAACCAGGTTTAATGTCGTGTATGTTTTAAATTGCCTTTTACAACTAGGAAATATGCCTTGCAGCTCTATGAGTTTGGAGCAGTGGCTTAATAGTAAATTAAGCAGTGCCTGAACTCTCAAAGCCCTCTGGGAGGACCAAGAATACGTGGATGAGAAGCCGCTGGATAAGTAAGCAGGGTCTCGCTTCTCCGGACGGAACAGTAATGGTTTGGGTGCGTGCCTCCTACGGAAGAGACAATTACTGAGGCGACCATCACTCAGGTTCATCGGACGTACTCTGCTTCCAGACAGAGGACATTTGGTTGAATTGTAGCGGATTCGAATAAAAATATTCGGACCTTGACTCTGACCACCATGCTGCCGATATTCGTCTTGCCTTCCTCGTCGTAATTGTGAACCAACTTATGGCAACTTGAGGATTTGCCGCCTGCGGAGTATTTTGAAGACGTTCAAACGAGAACTCCTTCTCTTTTGCCTTTTTCTTTAAAGGTTGTTTACACCCGGTTCCTCAGGTGATTGATGTTTTCTTCACCTGTGTTTTGGAGTCCATGGGTTTACCTTAACATCTTGAATCGTCATGACATACCGTTTTTAATATTGTTGTTTGTATTAAATAAATTGTTTTATTTATCCAGCAGCGCCTTCTGATGTGTGTAACATACACCTCACTTGCGCCACACTACAATATCAGAATTTTCTCTTTACTATAACGATACAATAACAGAAAAGCACGCAAAGCATAAAGGATTATTACTTACCAGGGTTTTGCAGCAAAAAAATAAATACTAATAACTTCAAAGATACCAGGAAGAAGACGGTTGTCACATTTGATGATAGCGAACATAAACACAACACTTCGTAAAGGCCACGCGGTAGAAACATCAACACACACGGCAAACAGCTGCTAACAGTTACAGTTAAAATCGGCAAGCGCTAAAACATAAAAATATGAATTCTTAAATGAAATAAAATGTAAAACAAATCGTGTTTCCTGTTTGTTGAAATGTTTGTTTACATTTTCGAGCCCTTTAAATTGTTTTAAATGCTTGCAATCTTTTAATAAATTAATTTAGACACATGCGGTTTTGTGCATATGGTGCAGTAAAGTAAACAACATCTTAATATTACAAACAAATTCAATATTTTGGTCCATTTTCCCAATTTCAAGGTCCACCGTTCCTTAAGAAAGGATAGATAAGACATTTAAGAGTTCAGTTGAAAAACATATAAATATTTAAGCTCACTATTTAATAAGACGTGAGAACCACCTGAATTTTTTGATCCTGCTTCTCCGTGATATTTGAAAAAAATACATATTATGTATGTAGTCGTATGTGACAACACATGGTTTATTTTGAAACGGCAGAGTTTACTTAAAAATGGCCATTTCAAACACTATTCAGCTCATTTATAAATTGTCATTTCGGTTTGCATGTAGAGAAACATGTATCTCTATTTGAAAACCAAAATGCAACAAACTTCATTTTAAAATCTTTTCAAAGACAATGAAATATTTTATAAGCCTTTAAAGGATACAAAAATGATAAATACAAATAATGAGTCAAGAAACAGAATGCATCAAAGAACGCATTTTCACGGAGAACATCCTTTTCATGGAAAAACTAAATAAATGAAACCAAAATAATGGAAATTATCGGTTTTTAGAATATAAGTGTATTTCAATCTTCTTAAAATTTCGTTTCCAGTTTTGTTTGTTTCTGTGTTGAAAAGTAGTCGCTGATAAGACCAGTAAACGCTATCGAATGTTTTACTTTTACGAAAACTATAAAGTATATTTTGCGTTAATGAATCAAAATCTTTCATCTAAAAATATCACAAAAATGGGTCTCTTATGTTACTCGTTGGCTTTATTTTCCTCAAAAAGAATTTGTTGCGGTATTTGAGATACATAACTCAATCATTCTGTGAAACACGGATGTTTAATTTCTACCTTATTTTCACGTTGTAACGTTTGTTATTTCAAAGCCCTATCATCTTTCTGGTACATCAGAATCACTTTTTTTCTTTTTTACACTTTTATCGCTTATTTGTGTAGAAGTTTAGAGCAGGCACTCTATAATAAGTATGGAAACATTTCAACATTTTTTGAAGCTAATTAACCGATATTTGGAATTGATACGTACATTCTTTCAAGAAATAATGAGATGAATTTAGGACATGTTTAAAACAAAATTATGTCATTTTCCTATTCAACTACTATGCTTTTTAATGTTAAACTTGTCGTTCTGTGAACATAAGACCAAAAATTGTAAAAACAAAAATCTAAGAGCTAATCTTCATCACTGAATTTTAAAAATTAACTAGTTTCTTCGAATGCGAATCATATACACATGTCACTAATATCACCATTCACAAAATTAAAATTAAAAGACTGCTTTTATAAGTATATACAAAATTTTAATTAAAAATTTTAAAAAACGTTTCCCAAACTAGGAAACTATTAAAACGGACATAATATTGATACAGAATAAAAATGTAAAGATCATTACAAATACGCCCTTTTAATGACTTCCAGGAACATTCATGCCAACTTCAAAGAAAATGAAACAACTCGTTTCGTGGTGACTGCTTAGCGAACATATTCACAGACAAGCAGGAGTAATACTGAACGGAAGAATTGAAACGGGACCTCGATTCGCTCGTACAAAAATTCACTAAAAGGACTTTATTAAGACTCACTCATTTGAGATGCCTGGTCAACTTACTTCTCAAACCCCAGGAAACGATGCTCAATATTTGGAGAAATTCCCATTGAAATCTATAGAAAAACACGTATAAAATCTAGCATCAATAAGTTTGGTATCTTTCCTCGTCTAGGCCTCGGTGGCCTAGCCGCAAGGTGCTGGTTTCGGAGCGGGAGGATTCCAAATTCGAAATCCGAATCCACAGAAGATCCGGCATATGTAAGGAGTCATAGTTTAATTCATATGTAGGGACTGAAACGCCAAGTTTTAGAAGCTTTGAAGTTCTTAATTCGACCAAGATACTTAATTGTTCTTCTACAAACATAGCATGCATTTTACAAACCTTAACCTCGACACATCTAGACTGAATTGTATTTCCAGCCTAGTGCCGATACATTACATACCGCGAAAAGCTCAGATGTGGAAATGGTTTAGCTTTTATTTGCTTAGTCTAAAAAAAGACCTTTTGAGTTGAACTTTATAAATATATAACATAGCATATATTGTCATATTCTTTAATGAAAAGTTAAGGGGTAAAGAAACCCCGACAGCATCTTATTAATCCCCTGTATATTTAAAGTTTATTCTGAATTATACATATTGTATTCACGTGCTCAATGAGTCTTCTAATCCGTTTCGCGGATTCAGCGTAATCATTATTCCACAACTTTATTCTCCGCTGGTTTTGCTTCTGTAAAAGTAATTCATCAGACTTGGATCGAACAGCAGAAAGGGGATTTTTTTACTTTCAAAAAGGAACTGCACATTTCAAGCATAGATTAAACCAATAAGATTAAAGCGCGCTGAAGAGGAGATCATTACATATCAAAGAGAGAAAATCAGGAATTGACAGAGTTATGGATGGGCGAATACAGATTGAACACGAAATCAGAACAGCTTCTTATTTTCAATTTGATATAAGAATACGGAGCTAAGATGTCAGTTAAGTATCTCGCAATGGTCACTATTTCGACGAAGTGTTTCGTGAGTTCGTATTTAAGTGAGAAATATTAAGGGAATAAGAAATAGTGGTTTATTTCTTTACACGGAAGAAAGCCTCCTGAAACGACGAAAGAAATAATTTCATATTATTAAGGTTTACTCAATTTTTTTCGTAAAACTCTTACTGCTAAATAACTTTTAGCTGATATGTAAATTAATTTTAAATTATTTCTAAAGGAATCAAAAAGGGGCAAGAAATTAAGATATTATAGACTTTTCTTCAAACTCATGAAATTTGAACGACATTCTGCGCGAATTTTGTTCCCTTTTTGGGAGGGCGGCAAATCTCTTTGCAGCTCTCGCCAGTATCTCTCTTAGTTGTTGATTGATGTTCTTCCTTTTTAAGTTTTTTATTACGTTTCTGCAATTTTCTTTGGTCATTAAAGTCTGAAATGGAAAAAAGTTTAATAAGAAGAAAAACGAAAATACTAAATTTTAAAATAATTTCAGGTAAGTCTGCAGCTTTAAAGGACACAATTGTTAGCAAATGAATTTTAAGTGAAATATAAAAAAAATAAAATTTCAGCGGAAAATCACATATTTATATTTTCCAAAAAATTCCCACTATTATAACGGACATTAATAATAATAATCCAATGTTAAGAATTTTAGATTTTCATTTGGAACTGTGAGGGTTTCATAATTCGCCTGTATTAACTGCCAGATCTACTTTTGTTTTTACCAGCTCGGATATATCAATCCAAGCCATAAATAATGAGAGAGAAGAAACGAGGGTCGCCGTAATTAATAAAAATTTTAAAATTTTTAAATAGAATATTTCTTTCTAAAATAGTGGTAAATATTCTATAACCTCGTCTGAATGTTTGGTCTGTATCATCTTAATTTTATTCGAAATCCTTGGCACTGAATGAATTAACTGAAATTTTCCATACAGTTAAAATTGTTTATTTTGACTAGCTAATATCAAGACTTAAATAGGATATATGAGACATTTAAATGTTCAGTTGTTAATCATCTAACTCTTTAAGCTGACTCTTTAAGGGGATATAAGACTGTTAAACCTCGAAAATTTTCGATTTTTTGAAAGATATATTTCTTATTTCCCTGTCTTTTCTGAGAAATTTAAAACAATCCGCTTTAAAAAATTCTCATAATTATGAAAGTTATGAATGAAAATATATCAGCTCTTCAACGTAAACATTGAATATGGCCATATCTTTAAAGCGCAATATTTAAAATTTGTTTTTTTTTATATTGCGAGCACCATGTCTCAAGAACTATTGAATATTTTTACATAAAACCTTTCCCGAATATGCAATTTGCTATTTTCTACAATTTGAACCACATTCTTGTACATATTTTTCAAAAGGGTTTTTTTGGGGTTAGAAAAGTTGACACTTTAACAATTTTATCATTTTTATTTTAAATTGGTATATAAAATAGAAATTAAATTTAAATGTTGATAAATTGAGGTTCAGTTTATTAAACATACTGTTTGGATTAATTAGACACACAAAATATTGTGTTTAGATAAATATTTTATATGTAATCATGCGCGCAAGGTGACTATCTCATTTTTTCTCCAAATTTTTACCCATATTTATTACCTTCTCAAATAAATACCTACCAATATTAAGGTTTGAAAATGTGTGTACTTTAAAAGAAAGAACAGATATTATTCTAGAAAAAAGTGAGTTTGTGAATTACATTGGTTCGGATATATAATGTGTCGAATTTGACAGTTTTGCGCCAGATTTTCGAGGTTTAAGAGTCTTATGTCCCCTTAATGAGACGTAAGAACCACTTAAATATTTTCATCCTGCTTGTTTGAGATTTTCATAAAAACATATTATGTATATAGACATATGTAACAACAAATGGTATGTTTTGGAAAGAAATATTTTGCCTAGAAATGGTCATTTCAAACCCTATGGAGCTCTATTGTAAATTGTTATTTCGTTCGGTATATAGAGAAACATGTATCTAATTTTGACAACAGAAATGCAACAGATTTTATTGTAAATGCTTGCCAAAGGCCAATGAAATAATTTTCAAGTCTTTAATAGGCGCAAAAAGGATTAAATACGAATAATAACTAAAGAAACAGAATGCATCACATAACTCATTTTTACGTAGAACATCCTTGCTTTGGAAAAACTAAATATATAAAAACGAAATAATGGGCACTATCTGTTTTTAGAGTATGGGTGTATTTTAATCTTATAAACACTTATTTTGCATTTTTTTCCGAGTTGAAAAATAGTCGCTGATAAGACCAATAAACGCTATAGAATGTATTACTTTTATGAAAATTATAAAGTATATTTTGCGTTTATGAATCAAAATCTTTCATGAAAACATATCACAAAGATGGGTCTCTTCTGTTATTTTTGGTTTTAAACAGATTGCTCTGAATATGAAAAATATGAGGGATACTTTAAGAGGGAAGTGAAAATTCACAATTCAAATATAAAAAGTTGCGTTTACAATAAAATGGTTAACTAATGCAGATAAGTTATAGCTTTTAAATAAATAGCCCATAGAAACCCTCATAAAAAATTTCAGATAAAAAGGTCGGATAGATGATACTTTTTTATATGCTATGTTTGTTCTGGTCCTGTATCCTTAAAACGAAACTCTGGATATTACCGCGAGGCAGCGCGCTATCTGGTGACGAAATAAACTTAAAATGTTTTGAATATTTTTTTTATGTTTTTCAAAGATATTTCCTCAACTAGTTTTATTGAAAAAAAATTCAGTTTCAAATTATAAATAGAGTAAATATGTCAGAGTTTAATTGTAATGTCATCTCTGTAGCTTATAAAATGACTCAGATACAGGTTTTCAAGATATCCCAAGTTTCTCAAAAAGTTGCGAAAATTGTGATCTTCAGTCAGTTTTTGTTGATTTCCCAATAAATTATAATATTTAAATCAAACTTTACACGGAACAAATGTAACCCTTTAGAGGTCAAAGATCTCAAAGTTTAACTGTAGATCGCGTTGTGTCTGAAACACTATCGTACATATTTTTGTTTTGTTCATTTCTTTATTTTCATTCGTTTAACTGTACTTTTATTGCATCCCATGTCATTTTTATTGAGGAGGAGAACGTGTCACAGTAAAATACTCAAAACCGACTGATTTTATTCAAAATACAGCGTTGCATACATTTCTCTCATGAATTTATTTCAGTCACCTTGATGACATTTCAAACGTCATCTAGTTTTAAAGGGTGAATAAATAACAAAAAATGTTTATGAATAAACAATGCAATTCCACATATTTACTTACTGTGAACGAGTTGTGTAGAATATAACAATGGGTAAGGTCAGAGGGGAATGCACCCCATGGAAAAATTTGTTATTTATCTACGCTCAACAATGAAAAAAAATTCGCATGTCGTCTGTCGGTTAAGGGGAAAATTGTAAAGAAAGAAAGTGAAGCTCATGACATTGCATACACTTCCCTCTTAATTGTTATTCAATTGTGTTGGGTTCAGTTTTTGGCCTGGATAACAAGAGGTGCTATTTCCCATCTGATGCCTGTGGCAGATGGCCTCCTATATCTATTTAAGACTGTCCGGAAAGAATTATGTGGTGTTTCCCCCATGTATCCGGTATTTTCTCTTCAGTTCTTTGAAGGATGTCCAGTGCGTTTCTCTAAAAACTGCGAACTCCAGGTGCTCTTTTCTTTATAAGTTCAGTGAGTATGTCATACCTGCTGCTACCAACTGTGTTTTAAGTGAAATATTTAAAAAATAATGTTACATCGTAATGTCAAATATTTCTTTTTCCCATTAACCACTATTTTATATCGAACATTAATAATAATAAAATAATTTTAGAAATTTTACTTTCGCATTTGTTGCACTGCGCTTTTCATAATTCGCCCTTATTGAATACCAGAACTACTTTGTTTTCACCAGCCCGGATTTCAAAATCCAAGCTATATACATATATCGTGCCAGATAAGAAAAAGAATTTAAATAATTAAAATTATGAAACTCTAATTATTTTATCTTAATTATTTTTATCTGAAATATCTCAACTTTATTCATAATTCGCCCTGATTAAATACTAGAAATACTTCGTTTTTACTGGCCCTGCTGAAAAAATCCCAATTACATGCAAAAGTACGCAGTTTTAGAAATTCAAAATAGTAAGTAAAAAAATTTTAAACTTTCAATAGAAAATCTTCGTACTGTTTTCCCTTATCGCGAGCACAGTTCCCACGAGAAAAGAGTCGAGTACCTTTCATTTCAGCCGCAAACTGCAAGCCATCTGCACCTGGTGGTCATTAAGGAGACGTTCTCGAGGGTAATAGCTGTACGTGGAAGCGACCATAATGCACAGGAATCAATATCTGTGAGACAGCGCACTTGGGTCGTTCTTGAGGAGATTAGCGGTGCTCTTTCATGTCACGCCTCTATAGTTCCAGTGGTGAGAAAACTCAGGAAACATCCCACGGTCGGAATTCACCATTGGGAACATGGAAGTTTAGTCATTGGTCACCCGAGAGTACGATTGTCCAGTGGAGTGAAAGAAAAGCGGAGCTCCACCCCTTGAGGCAAGGACAAAAGCGGAATTTTGAAGTTGGAACTAGGAGAGCGGTGAAAGACCGATTTCAGGAAGTTTCGAACGTGGTTTCAGACTCCGGGGCTCAGAAAGAGCTGTGTGATCAGCTCTGATTTAAAATCCCGATTTAATTCGGACTTGGACAACGATCACTGAGAAAGCGGCATTATTCCGAAATCTCGTCTCATCGAATATCGCATTGCGAGCACTCCTTGTAGTCTCGTGCTTAGGCTATCCCGCTGATAGGTGGAAGCTATCCATCTTGTATTGATTTACATCTCTTGTTGAACTACGAGTCCAATGAAATTTAGCGTCCTAGAACTGTAAATTAAATGATCGAACTTTGTATATAAATATTTAATCAATATTTCTATGCGAGAATTGTTCTTTAATTTATAGCTGAGTAAAATGAAAGTACTTAGGTCAACCTAAACATTGCATTTATTTTGTCGCACATAGGCCAAGACACCACAGCTAAAACTGTTGGCAGCTGAAGAATCGCTACCCTTCCCCTGCGCAGTATCTCAATCCTCAGAGTACTGGTCTGCGACTGCGACTCGGAAAATTTTCCAGTCACAGAAAACTGTAAAAGCATCGGACTTTGGATTAGATCCAGTTGAAGCACTTCGCTTAAAAAGAAACGCCTAAGAAATCATCGGACTTTGGAATAAGACCCGGTGGAAGCAACCTTTGAACTCTGGAAGTCCCTGGAGCCTTTGGACTCGCTGGAACCTGTGGAGCAGCCTATCAAGACGGAAGCAGCCGGCTTGAAACTGTGGAGGCATCCTACTTCAAAGTGAAGAGTGCGATTGTGGAATCTACAAATACGGTGAACTGTATCATCACACTGTGCATGTGCTCGAAGTGCCTCTCTCCTGGTCCCATGTGCAATCTACACCACGGTAAGCTTGTTTCAATTTACTACTTTCAGAGGAAATGATCACTGTTATAGAAATGCATATAGAGTAATTAATTCTAAAAATCTAATAGGGCTTTTTGTGAATCTGTGTGGAACTAAATTAGAGAGCTAAATTCTGATTAGTAGTTAATTAATTAACTTAAATGAATATTGCTGAATGTTGAAAAGATTGTTGATTTTGTTTGTGTAATTCCTAAAATCTTGAGAGTAGTTAAATATAAGATATAAAGCTAAAAAATTTATTTATGAATTTTTTGTGTGGTTAAGCAAATATGTATGTTTGTGTGGTAGGCAAATATGTAGTACATGAGGCTAAGAGTATTTGGTTTTGGTGATCATAGCATTGCGATTTCAAGTGAATAATATATGTTCAGTGTAGGGTTAGTTATTTATAGCTGGTGTAGGATTTTGCATTTAAAGGAATCAAAATTCATGAAAGTTAGTAGTAAAATTTCTCATTGAAATTAGAAAATTGATATTGAAATTTTTCATAATGATGTGCTGTATTCTTGTTTAGTATTGTATATGAAAGGAAATTTAGGTTTAGTTATATGTACAAATTTTATCGAAAAGGTTTAGAATTATTGACGTTTAGTTCTGTGTAAATTTTGTTTTGGGAATATAAGTTTTAACGTTCTTGATTTTAAACAATGGCTTTCTTAGCTAAACACCACAAGGAGAAGTTAATTGCGTTGGCCGACGATACGGGAATTGAGATTAGTTCTAATGATAAAAACTAGACATTTGTAAAAGGGTTAAAGAGTCCCAAATTTTGAGGAGGAGTTTGTACGAGGCTGTTTGGAGGAAATCGTCAAACAACGCGAAGCCGCTGAAAAAATCGAGGCTCTGAGACAGGAGCGAGAATTTAAATTAGAAAAAATTAGAATCTCAAATGCCACAGAAACTAGTAGTGTAGCTTCGACCCGAAGTGAAAATAGCAAAAATCGGCGCAGTCTGAAAAAATCCTACAAAAAGTTGACGCGCAAGTTACTGATATATCTATGTATCTGACTTTGTTTGAGCGCCAAGCTCGCACAGCAGAAATTGAGGAAAGGGAATGGGTCTCGCAATTTGTTTCACTTTTGCCGTTCGATCTGGCACAAATAATTATTAAAGAACCAAAGGAAAAAATGCAGGATTATCTCAACGTAAAACAAGTTTTGCTAGACAGATTTAAAATGAAACCGGAAACCTTCCGATTAAAATTCACCCAGCATCAAAGAAAACCCTGAGCGTTATGGAAGGAGCTATTTTTAACTTCGTAATTATCTCGAGGGATGGCTAGACGGATCGGAAGTTAGAGACTGAAAATTTAAAAAAATTAATGATTTCAGACAAAATCAAACGTCGTGTGTCAGGTGAGGTAAAAGAGCATTTTCTTGATGAATGGGGAAAGTTAGTTGACCCATTAGAATTAGCTGGAAAACAGATGAATTTGAATCGGTTATGAGTAGTCGGACACTGCATAATGTCAGGATGCCCGAGCGAAAACCATTGGAAAGAGTTAAACTACCTTTACCGAGGAAGGAAAATAAAAGTAAATCCATAGATAAATCCGAACCCGAATTTTGGAAAAACTCCACGCCCAAGGAAAAATGGAGAAATGAGAAATTTGAACGTAGAACCGTGCCCGCCTGTTACATTTGTCATTCGACCCAACGTCTGAGGCTAAATTTCCCCAATTAATTAAAGAGAAGCCAACAGAGTTTGTGAATCATGTACGGACCGCGAAAGCTGCTGAAATCTTATTTGCTCCGTACATGAGCAAGGCTCTCGTAAATAATGTACATATGCCAATTTCAAGGAATGCCGGTGCATCCATTGATCTCGTCAGTAGGAATCATGTTAGTTCCGAAGATTTTACAGGTGAGAATGTTTGGGTAAAACAACCATTAGATTTAAATTTTACTTGCTTACCCTTCGCAAGAATAGAACTTCAGAGTTCTGATTTTGGACGTATTGTCACAAAGGCAACTGTTATTGAAGCGGTTTTCAAAGATGGAGTTTACTTGTTAGGAAATCGAACTGCAGATCTGATAGCCAAACAGAAACTAACCTCAAATATGAATACAGTAGTCACCCATAGTCCGAGAGAGCGGCTGGAATCCACGAAGCGCGCAGAAACTGACCCGAGAACCCGTGGCATTGTAAGTGAACCGGCAATTGTTGTCGAACCTGATCCGATTGTAATCAATCTGCCCCCTGCAGAAGAAACCGCGCCGAGTCTTTTGAAGGTTAGCGCAGACGAATTCATAGTCACACAAAGAGAGTGCGATAGTTTGAAGCCCTGTTTGAAAAACGCAGAAAAGGGAGGTAAAAGTTTTGTAAACAGAGATAATGGGTTATTCAGGAAATCGGTGGATCATTTTCGTAAAGAGAGTTATCAATTAATTATGCATGAAGTTTTCTGAGAAAGGATTTTGAAATTATGTCATGAATCAACTTCCGCGCACTTAGGCATGACTAAAACAAAAAATAGGCTTTAAAACATTATTTTTGGCCAAATTGCGTGAAGGATGTGGAAGAATACGCAAAATGCTGCGACCCTTGTCAGCGAATTGAGAAAGCCCGTGTTAAAAAGAAAGCACCACTTAAGTTGATACCCATCATAACAGAGGTATTTTCAAAAATATATATTGGTGCTGTAGGACTTCTTCCTATTAGTGATAAAAATAATCGATATCTTTCAACAGCGATATGCATGTCCTCTAAATATCCGGACGTGATACCTGTCTCGGATATAAGTTCAGCATCGGTGACTGATGCATTGTTAGCGATATATATCCCTATGGGTTTCCCTCGTCAAGCGCAGAGTGACTTGGAACCTCGTTTACTAGCAATCTAACAACGGAATTTTTTGAACGATTTGGCATTAAAGTAACGCATAGTTCTGTTCATCATCCGCAATATAATTCGGTAGAGAGGTTTCATAGGACAATAAAACGACTCTTGAAAGTTTTATGTCTTGAATCACGGGACGATTGGGAAAAATCTTCCAGCAACGTTGTTAGCGTTACGTACAATTACGCAAGAAAGTATAGGTTTCAACCCCGCAGAATTAGTCCACGGAAAAAATTTAAGGACGCCAGAAGTTTTACTATATGATCATTGGGTAAACCCCAGGAGACAGACTCTCCGGTAGTCGAATATGTATTTGAACTCATAAATAGAATGAGGAAATGTCAAGAGTTTGCAATTGTAAAAAGGACAGAGGTACAGGGGAAACGAAAGACTTGGTACGATAAAAACGCGGTTCGACGAAAATTGCAAGTAGGCGATCAGGTTTTGGTTCTCGCAACCTCTAAACCAAATAAAATGGCACTATAGTGGACTGGCCCTGGTGTAATTGAAAGTCAACTTTCGGACATTAATTATATTGTAAAAATGGAAAAAAATGACAAAACCCAAATCTGTTAAGTAAATCTGTTAAAACCGTACCATCAGAGGCCTAAAAAATTAATCTTTTAATTAGTGAAAGAAAAGAAACTCCCGAAAACGTATCAGACGAGTTAGGACTTCCGTATCCGACATCGGATCCAAATGTGTATGATTTCGAAGAAACAATTAGGGACAGCGATCTTGAGAAACGAAACGACTCGGTTTGTCAGAAATCGAAGAATTACGTAAATTGTTAGGCAGTCACTAAAAGGTTTTTCAAATGAGCCATGGAAACGCAGTTAGTTCAGCACGATATAGAATTAATCAGTAATAAACCAATTAGGTCGGACCAACCGGATCGCACCTCTCAGCGCCAGACGGAAATTCTCAAGACAGAAATTAAGAGAATTTTGGATTTAAAAATAATCGAAATCGGACAATTCAATTACACTTCGCCTGTGATCTTAATAGAGGCAGCCGGGAGAGAACCCCGACCTTGTATCGGTTACAGACTTTTGAACTCTAGTACACGCAATCAATATTTCCCCTTATCAAATATTGAAGAACGCTTGGAATGAGTGCCCGCGGCAAAGTTCATTACATTGATTGATTTAGCAAAGGGTTATTGGAAAATTCCCCTTAGTAAAAGAGCGCAGCGTTATGCCGCGTTTGTGGCGAATTTCAGAATTTTTATAGCTTAAAAAGTGACTGATATATAAACTTTCAAAACTCATGAATATCTTGAAATCCGTGCGAAATAATTTTTCGCCGTGTTTTGTTTTTTTTGGAAAATTTTCTAAGCTGTAATGTTTGGAGCAAACCTCATACACATAGTATTAAATGAGTGTAAATTTATTATGAATAAAATACAATAAGCAATTAATACGATGATTATTTCATGATATGAAGTTGTTCAAGGAAAGGAAGTTGTTCAAGGTAAATAAATATCTAGAAAAAACATTTTTCGCATATTTAATTTTTTCCTATATGGCATTCATTATCATAACATTTTGAAATTTATGCTTCATAAAATAATAAAGATAATCTATAAAAATATGTACAATAACTAAAAAAAGGAGTCACTTTCTATCATTCTGCCGAGGTTAAATTTATATTGAAAGAAAGGTACTCTTTTCCAGGAAATAATCCACAAATTAAATACAACCGACTTGTCATGACATCTGGGAATAGCTGAAAAATTGTCGCCCGACAGCAATTGAGTCCTAGGAGCCATCACTGGCTACAGCACGATCCCTCCCGAAGGATGTACGTCCCGTAATCGGAGTGGAGGACAAAATGCCAACCAGTTTTCAACGTTCAAAGACTCATGGAAGTTACTTTATAAATTTTTTATATTACCACCATTAAAAAATTTTAGTTGAAATATAAAATATATACGAACTAATTAGCGGTACGGGATTGAGATCTTTTTCTCGTTTCTTGGCAACCTTGATCAGTGTATTTTATTTCTAAATCGTAAATAACAATTATTCGGGAGGTTGCAAAATGAAGAAAATATTAAGCCAGTATTTTAGAGCTGAAAAATATATCACTGTTGAAGAAAGTACAACATTTCTGAAGGCAAATGTAGAAATATTTGTTAGTTAGCTTGCAATTAATTTTTTTACCACTTTGGGCAACTTTGAACCAGAAAAGAGGGTTTCTTCGCGTCATGAAATTTGCCGCACGAAGCAATACCATTTGGTATTTAAAATTTATTTTTTATTCAATACTAATTTTTAAAAATGTTTGGTTTGGCTTTAGTTGTGCCCAGGGAGTATAAAAGGAAACTAGGGACTTTTTAGTGCATGGGTTTCTTTTCAGACTCCTTAGTAACTTTATTTAACAAGGTTATTGTACTATTAAAGAGGCAGAAGCTTTTCCTTGTAACTCAAGGAAACAGCTAGTTAACGAATCTCGGAAAAATACCTTGGTTTTTTCAAATAATTAGGAAAATAAATTTTTAACCTATACAGGCGAATTCAGTAACTTTAGATTCCGGTCAATAATGCAGACCTTAAAATAATAATAAACTCTTATCAAATAAGAAAAGTGTGGTAATAGATAGATATACTTATGAAAGCCAACAATGACTTGATAACAGGATTTGACCAGATACAATGGTATATAACTGTTTATTACAATAAGACATATATACAATTTATTTTTACTATATTTCCTCTCAGGTTTTCAAAAGTATATCTAGCATTGAATGCAGTGAATTTGTTATTGAAATATATTTAAAAAAGTTGCTAGTGCAAAAAATCCTCACTTAAGGGGTAAGCACCAAAGATTGCACCAAAAAGTTGAAAAATGCAAATCATTGTTACACTTTTCTTCAAAACGATTCTCTAGTAATTTCCCAACAAAGAAAAAAATCAGAAAAGCCCCCTTTTTCTTAGAGAAATATTATGCAACAGACACCGAAATCCCTTTTCAAGTCACGAATGTATGAGCATTAGCTCTATTGTATAAGTTTGCTCGTACGGCGTAAAACGCCAGAAAAAAATTCTCTGAAATGTTTCTCGCCAAATATGGACCTTAGGCACTTCTCAGTCCCTAATGTTCGTAGAATGGCACGTTACTTGTTTTGTTGAAGATATAAAGTTCTTCAAAGTTGGTTTATTCGTCTGGAAACACCCTTTTTTATTAAAATAATAATTACCTATCAAACACTGAGTGCAAATCTGCTGGTACCGATGATGAAGAGAAAAGTATTCGGAATATTCGAAGCGGACATAGAAAGGAATGATACTGCTCTCCAAATCTTGAATATGAGAATGAAATCTTGAGAGGTGTATTTTCAGTGACTTGCCAAATATGCAAGAAAGTGTTCATCTGGAAGAACACTGCAGCTAAACATTTTAGAGATGAACCAGGTCCCATCTGATATGCAAAACGTAGTATAATGAAGGGTAATTTGAAGATTCTAATTTCGTTTACAATTCAATGCCATAGTATAATTCTTGTAAGTACTCTATTGCACAAACAATAAACAATAAATCTAATACAAACAATAATATTGCACAACTTCTAAATATGTAAAAATAAATTTCACATATTTAGATGACATAATAAACATAATGTCTTCTAAATATGTGAAACATAAGTATTCGCGACATCTTCCGTTGGAAAAGATAGCAGTGGTGAAAGAATTAAAAATTTATTTTTATTATATCAACTCATTGATGGGTTTCTGGTATTTATCGAGATGAAGAATGTAAATTTTTATTTAATTATGACGTTATACTTATTTCGTTTAATATTTCTTAGCTAAAATTAACATTGTCTGGATACAGTGAATACATAAGGCTTAACATAAAATTGATCATCAGAAAAATTATATTTTCTTCCATAAGAAAAAAATGTGAGAAAAATTGTATCTTAATAGAAAGACTGTGATTCGAAAAATGTCCAGACGAATGATTTAATCACATCTATATTATAGATAAATCAAAATTTTACCTTCCTTTTATTAAAATTTGATCTGAAATTAAATTCAGTTTAGTTTTTCATTTTTATTAAAATAATTAATTATAAAATTATTTATTATCAAGATTGAATCTATGAATATCTACCATATCACAATTAAAACACGATTCAATTATTTATCTATTATTAATAAACGTATCGTTAAACGATGCGTTTATTAATTTTTTTCTAACTAAAAGCATATGAAATGAACAGAACGGTTTGGAAAATTTATAGTAATTGTGCATATCTGAGGTCTGTGGTCTCATGGAACCATTTAATTTAGGATAATTCTAATTCATTGGGCCATTCATTTTGGACTCATGATTGCAAGAACAAACAATAATAAGTTTACCATCACAAAATGGTATCTTCCTCCTAAACTATTCTAATGAAAATTAAAGGTTGTCAAGCTTCTACTCATTAGGTATTTCCAATCTAAATATTTTGAGTCCATTCCTCCCCATCCAATGCCAAAGAACATTTTTAAAAACAACTATCCCTCTCTTTCGTAATTGATAAGTTATTCAACTTTCTCCATTCCACGAAACCCCCCTTTCAGTGAAATCAGTTATTTCTATCAGCAATAACTTTTCCAATGTCATCTTCAGTGAAATCTTTTTCCATGCGAGTTAATATTAAAGGTTTTTTTTAAAAAAAATCTACATAAAAATACAATTTCGGTCTTTCCTTCTAGTATTGTGATACCGCTTCGATCAACTACTGAAAAGAAGACAACGTTCAAAGGAAAAAAGAACATATATGGTTATAAATGAACACATATTAAAAATTATGGACATTTTTTGTTTAAAAATCGAAATGCGAGAACTTTTAATTCAATTATAAGCTGTTAGAAAAAGAAATTCTCAAATCTTTTCCACTAATAAAGACCCAAATCTTTTGGCAAATGATTCAGAAAATATTTAAGAAGTAGCTTACCAGAAAATTTCAAAGTAAGCTAAAAGATCTTGTTATCATGTTATGTCTTTTTTCACTGCAGAAGAATTTTTCATCCAATTTGATCGGAGTGGATATCTTCAAATGTGTTCAATTGGTGCACCGTAAACATATTTTTATTGATTAAATTGTTATATTTCATACCTAATTTCCATGCATATTTCCATTTTATATAACTGCTTATAACTAGTTTATATCAGTATAGAATATTCTCGATTATACAGCAATTGTAACTACACCATTTATATTCGTTAATTATTTTTCTTATTTCTGGTTTTTCTGTTTCATTCCAGACTGGTAACCATCACAAGAAAATTAACTAAGTTATGAAGTAAGTTACCAATCCGCTCACATGTCAAAACAGAAAAAAATGACTGACATGCCGAAAAATTAAGATCAATATTAAAAAAATGCTAAGCAGTATATTTCACAAAAAAAGAATTGTCCTCCGTCTTACTCTAAACATTTCAAAAAGTTTATATAAGGAACATCGAGATGAAATATCTTGATGTGACATTAGAACAAAAATTTACCTATAATAATCGTATAAATAATATAAGAAAGATAATCATAGCTGCGAAAACCCAGCTTTATA
>BGPR01023261.1:0-24423 GCA_013235015.1 Araneus ventricosus | reverse complement strand
CAAAATGTTTAAACTCGGTTCCTTGGCTGTTACAATGCTTTATAGGATGCATAACATTATCCCTACTAATAACAAACGAAAATCTGTGCATGTGTCTGTTGGCATTCTAGAGGGCAGATCACCGGACCTAGAGGTACGAAACTTCGTACAATTACATAAACATACTTGGAAGGAAGGGAATGTGCACCTCGGAGGCTTTTTCTTTTTTGAAATTGTAATCAATTAAAAATTGAGTAAAATTTTCTAGTTTTTCTTTAATAAATTCCGAAAATATTACGGTATAAAGATCATTTTTACACATCTGAAAGTGCAAAATATTACCTTTTCAGTGATATCAATTAAATTGCTGTAAATTTTTTTTCAAATTTTAATAATCAGTAATTAAAACAAACTTGAACCAACAGGCAAAACAAAAGGAATTTTCTAAAAGTATTTTTTACAGGCTTGTGTAATTAGCTTTATTTCTATTTTAATAAAGAATTTCGGTCTGATCTTAATTTTATTGATGAAAGAAGTATAACTTTAAAATTATTACAATACTTAACAATAAGTAATAATAGGAATAAATTTTATGAAAGTAATAACCAAAGACATCTAACGATATTGTTTAAATAATTTTTATTGCCAAATTATATTACTCCGTAATAAATCTGTAATGTACATGACTACAAACGTTTTAAAGACAGCAATTGTAAACACGCTATTTTATGCACAAAATGGAAATAAATTTAAAAAATATATTCAAATTTTTCACTCATATAAATCATCGTTGATAAAAATTTCCATACAATATTAAAATTGCCGTTCTCGTATAGAGGAATCTTGAACATTGCGTTCGTGTTAAAGGTCTCGTTCCAAATGGCGGGAACATCATGGTTGTTTAATTCCCTCTGTGAAGGGTGGAGGCGCTGCAATCGTTCCACCGGAGAGTTAAACCTCTATATATCCTGATCTGTGTTTCGTATGTTATAACTTAACAGTACGTAATATATATAATTATATTATTATATTAATCATTACAGAAGTTTAAACCTTGTCATACTGGCATGGTACGGACTCTTGAGGAGTAAAAAATAAGATGTGAAATAGGGGTGGATATTTACAACTGTGGTGAGATTTTTTCTCCTATTGTCACCATAACATCTAAAGCTTTTGAATGAAAGCAAAGAGCCATGCCTAAAGTGTCTTCAAATTGAACCCCGTCCTACATTAGCTAAGTTCTTAGTTCTTGACGAATTCCGGTGCTCCCGCCCCTCAAAAAGGGGCTACATCCATCTTTGACGTGTGCGGAATCCAGCATGGCGAAATGAAGCAAATAATTTTTGGGGTCCTCGGTAATGGTACGTTGGTGATGCTGGATAGTTTCAGATCTGGGAATTAGATGATCTGCTGTTGCTGTTGGAGGTAAAGGGTGTGTGGGTGGAAGTCCATCTGGATCTTGTGGGATTGTTGCTTGAGCACTCTATGAACTTGTGCCTGTGAAGAGTAGCTGCTGCTGCTCAGAGAACTCAGATGTTTGGATGTGGTATTTTACAGCTATCTGCTCTGATAGGGAAGTGACATGCCGTTCGGAACTGCTCATCAGGATTTTAAGTCTTCTAGAAAAAATGGAGCGGGGGCAAGGGTCTGAAACAGATAACAAGGATGGATATTCCAAATTTTTATCAATGAAAATTACAATTATAATAGAATCTTCCGGAGTCTTTTACTTTTCGGTTCAGGGGAATAATTTTCAAGTTTCTGAATGGCAATATTATCAATTTTATCAAGATTATTATAGAATTTTGTTGAGTCTTTTTTGATAAATTCCTTTAAAGAGATTAGCTTAATTGCATTTCTTATATCTTCATTTCCGCATGGCGAAAAATATGTGTCAATGAGCTGTATATCATTCACTTCAGCAGTGAGGAAATGCAAGGACGGGAAGCATACATTGGAGCTTCTTAGGACCGTAGCACACTAGCTTATATTTCGTCACCAAGGGAGAGCGAAACCGCTTCTAGGGCGTTTGAGCCGGTTTTATTAGCCCTCAAAGCGAAGATGGGAGCTTTCGAACAGAACAAAAAACATCCATGCAAGTTCATGGGCGTGAATAACTGAACCAATCAGGTTCGACTCGCCAGTGACGTCACTGAAAATTTAGGCGCGATTTTCGGGCAACACATAAGCCATTTCATACCGTGTTCACGCCATCACCATGTATGCTAGAAAATATATTTGGTACAGTGAAATAAGGTAGATGCTCCAGTTTCTGCCACATTAAGAGAAAATTAGAATTTGAATTTTCACAATGGATGACTAGCTCAATTTGTTTAAGTCGTACTGACACTATTCTTTAGTAACTTTTATTGCCTGTTAATTAATAAAATTCTTTCTCTGGAAAAATATTATATCATGAGTTATGAATTTTTAAATAATATATCTTAATTTGTACAAGTTTTGGCCACATAATTATATAACAGGCATTTTACTTAATATTAAGCAAAAATAAAGCATTTTCATTCAGTATGCATTTTATTACATTTTCCTTCTTTATAGCAAGTTTTTCATTGCATATGAAATAACTGAATAACAAATTTCTTACTTTTTAATCAATTTGGTGTCAAAGTTTTATATTATTTGTTTGATATTTTTTTCTTGTTTATATTTTATAAACATTCAGTAAATTTCTAGTTCTTATAGTATAGCTATATTAAGCAAAAATTAAATTAAATAGTATGATTTTTGGAACAAATTAATGCGCCTATTAGTTTGTATCTCTGGTTATTATACATAAATTAAGTCTTAAACGATATAAAATTTATTAAAAAAGAGGCTAGTACTGTCCCATAAAAGCATTTCCATAGATAACCAATCTTTTGTAAATGTTCAAGATATTATGATGAGTCTTCCAGAAGCTACATTTTCACAAAATAAAACAACAACAACAAAAAAAAAAAAACAGTTTCAGTGACACAGCAATCTTTTGGTGTGTAATTTGCGAAGTTTAATATTTATTAATCTTGCATTATAAGTATGCATTGAAGCCATGAATAAACAAATATGATGCATTCTATGTTTTATGCTATTCAAAAATGTACTATATTTACACATTTCAATTTACACATTTCAATTTTTTTCAATTTATTTTATTTACCCTACAATGGTCCACTTCGTCACTTGTTACTTAAAAATAAATATTAAAAAAAGTACAGATAATTAATAAATTTAGAGTGTAACATAAATCTTAATATGTAGAGAATATGTATGCATTTTTTTTCAAGCCAAAAACAAAACAAAAAAAAACAGTTCTTTGAAAATAAACATTCAAAATTTACAAAAGTGGTCCATTGTACCCTGGTCTCCCCTATACGTAATGTATACTACACTTGCATAAAAATTTATTGTTTTTAAAGGGCTGAATTTACCTCTAAGGGCCTCTTAAACCCTAAAGATAATTAATTTTAGAATTAATAGTTATTTCTGACAGTGTGACGATGAAAGATTACAACACTTGCGAGTACTTGATACATGTTCATGCATTTAATTTTCTTGCAAGTCGCATGTTAAGGAAAAATGACCTAATCATATTGTAAATTACTAAAAAAGAGTTTGTTTAAGGTGTAGGAATGCATCTTATTGGTTAATATAAAATCTGTGACAAATAATTGCATTTGATAATTACAGAGAGAATTAATGATAGCATAGATGATGAAATTATGGCAACAGCAAATTTAATAATAACTTCATATTAATTGTAAAATCTATTAAAATATGTATGTTTTCGTTTAAATTTTTTCTATCAATTATAGCTTTTTATACAGAAATGTGCAATTCTTTGGGTCTGTTTCTTTGCGAAAAATATAAACGCCAAAAAAAAAAACTATTTGCATCGCCTAAAAGGCAATTACACATCGCAACTGTCATCCCTTTTTTGGGGGTTGTCAGATCGTAAAGAAGGGACGTCCAACCCCCTTCGGTCAAGGACACATTGAAGGAGAAAGCGCCCATCGAATACTTGCTCTCCCTTGGTAACGAAATATAAGCAAGTGTGCTACAGCCTTTAGAGGCTAGTTCCTGCGCATCGTAATACTGCGAAAGTCTGGTAACAGTTCTGAGAAAAACAGAAGTCTAGCGGTGGCCAGCAGAGAATATCTTGAGACGTTGTGGAGGAGAGTGAAACTGCGAGATCTTAACTGTGATTGACTATTATCTTAGAAGAGGGAAACTCCTTGGTAAAGGAATTACGACCCGCTATGGGAGAGAGAAGTCGAAAGCTTAGTGCAAGTAATGCTCGTTAAGAAATGTAAACAAGGTGCGGGGAGGGTGAAAAGGTGCATTATTACTACAGGACCATATTTTTCGCTTTTATTTTGGGATTTGGGGCATACATAATTAAGTATAAGTTGAATTGCTGCATATTCGTGCGTGTCGAGACTATTAAAGAATTTTGCTGCAATTTTGAAGATGCATTCTTTTAGAGAGGGGTATTTAAGTGCTTTACGAATTTCGGATTTGGTAATAAACCATTTTGCTTTACAGATTGACTCATTTACCATGTGATATTGAACTTCAATTGTTTTAATGATGGTTTTGTTACCTGTATCTTAAATTAATTTTTTTCTATATTAAAAAATTCTTCATAATCGATTCTCTTAATCTTATCTCGTATTAATTCTCGTAAAAAATTGTATTTATGTAGTTTGTAACTTTTTTTTGATTTAATTTACTCCTAAATTTGATCTTCCTCACACTGGTTTAACGTCTTTTGTCAGTATTGATGGCCTTTCTGCACTTGGTGCACCATTATTCAATGAATACTGGTGAATGAGTGTATTTCGCCAAGGGTAGAAGAAAACACAAACCAATAGCTAAAATTGAAAACCAAACAATGCCCTGGTCTTAGCAAGCCAAATATCTTGGCGTAATACTAGAAGAAAAATTAATCTGGAAAAATCATATTACAAAAATAAAAACTAAATTTCGTGCAGCCTCAAGAAAACTTTCCCTCTAATATCACGAAATTCGGAAATGAATAGGAAATACAAATTGCTTGTCTACACTGCGATCTTACGTCCGATAATTACTTACGCATGCCCCATCTGGGGGGCAGCTGCCATATCAAATATCAGAATGCTTGAAATTCTAGAAAATAATATAATCCGTCTCATATGTAATGCTGGATTGTATATGCGAAATGAAGATATAAGAAATGCAATTGAGCTAATCTCTTTAAAGGAATTTATCAAAAAAGTCTCAATAAAATTCTATCATAATCTTGATAATATTGATAATGAAGCCATTCAGCAACTTGAAAATTATTCCCCCGATCCGAAAAGTAAAACACCCGGAAGATTCTATTATAATTGTAGTTATAATTGATGAAAATTAGGAATAGCTATCCTTGCTACCTGCTTCAGACCCTTGACCCCCGCCCCATTTTTCCGAGAAATTTTAAAGTTTTGAAGAGCATTGCCAAAAGGCATGCCACTTCCGTATCAGAGCAGTTAACGGAAAATTATCACATCCAAAGATATGAGTTCTCTCAACAGCAGCAGCTACTCTTTATATGCACCAGTTCTTGCAGTGCTCCAGCAACAATCGCACTAGATCCAGATGGACTTCCACCCACACACCCTTTGCCTCCAACTACAGCAGCAGATCATCTAATTCCCAGAACTGAAATTATCCAGCATCACCAACGTACCATTAACGGGGATTAAGCCCCTTTGGAGGCCATGGGCCACAGAATTTACTTGCTTCATCAAACTTCTTAAAGCCATCGGTTCTGACGGAGTTCCTAATAAATCACTCAGGGTGCTTTCCCTAAATGCAGTTACACATTTCACAAAAATTATTAAGAAATGTCTTGCTCTCATTAACTTCCTAGCATCCTGTAAATTAGCACACGTGCTAATGTTCCCGAAACCCCATCAATACCGCAAGCCCCTACCTACCCATAAGCCTCTTAAGCAACATAGGAAAACTGTATGAAAAACTTCTCCTTAAACGTATAAATGAGCATTGCAATAATCTAAATATCATTCTCAATGAACAATTCTGCTTCAGAGAAAGACACAGTTGTACTCATGAACTTCTTCCTGTTACCAAATAGATTGTTGACGGATTTAATGTCAAACATTACACTGGTGGTGATTTCTTGGATGTAAGGTATTTCTTTCGATCATATGTGGCATCAAGGCTCGATTGTCAAACTGATCACATACAAATTTCCTGACTACCTGATCTTAATTCTGCGTAATTTCCTTACAGACAGGAAATTCCAAGTCCGTGTCAATCACATTCTCTCCTCAGTGAGCAACATACAAGCAGGGATACCACAAGGAAGCTCCCTCAACCCGACTCTTTATAACATCTTCAACTGGGACTTTCTCCAGAACGATGAGATCAACTACCTTTGCTCAATCGGTTCCGCCAGCCTCACGCAGGGAAGTAAGATTAAATTCGTAATCCAGACACTTCAAGTTCACTACGCAGAATTGAAAATTGGTGCATCAACTGGAGAGTAGCAATAAACACTGAAGAAATAAAAGCCATAATGTTCCGCAAAGGTCACTCTAATAAAGTTCTCAAGCCCTTCACTTTTTTGACAAAGAACTCTCATAGGAAAATCAAGTTAAATATCTTGGCTTGATTTTCGAGAGCAATCTAACTTTTAGACAACACGCCAAATATAATAATGATAAATTCTGAAAAAAATTTCATCGAATCATTTCACTCATTGGGCGCCACTTTCCCCTATCACTTAACAACAAAGTGCTTCTTTTTAAAATATTTCTGAGGCTTATTCTGTCCTACTCTGCCCAGATTTGGGGTTTAACGGCTAAAACTCACCACGAAAAAATCCAAACCCTGTAAAATAAAACACTCAGAATTATGAGGAATGCTCCCTGGTCCGTGAGGAACGAAATCATCCATAACGATGCACATATTGAAAGCATAGAAGACTACATCAAGAAGTTATCAAGAAAATTATTTCTCCATTTTGCAGAACAGAAAAATTCGCTTATCAATTGCCAAATCGAATACACTTACAATGATGGCAAATATCTCTATCCATATTCAATTACGAAATGGTCTCTCCCACTGAAGCCTCCTCAACTTCTTGACTCTCAAACTGATACCCTTTTGGCGACTCTTCAAACTTAGAAAATGAATTCTTTCAAACTAATAAATTCTTTTTCCCCTGTCTTGCATAGCCAAATCTCATTCGCTTTGTAGCATTGTCCCATGTTTGTTCCCCTTCATAACTTATTAGCACTCAGACTGAGTAGAAGCGCATGTTGTGCTGGCACTCAAGGATACCTGTAATATTAGTAGTTCGTTGCACTGTTATGCATTGCTTTCTTTAACCTTTTTCTGCCTCAGATAGTTTTTCATAACTATCTTTTCTCCTAGTATATTAAAAAAAGAAAACTTTAAGAATTATTTAAAAAAAACTCCTTTCGTTTTTATGTAGCTTGTAACTTTTTATTGACTTCATTTGCAACTAAATTTGATTTTCCTCACACTGGTTTATGCATTTTGATTATCAGGTCTAGTTTTCATTTCCACTTAAGCTCTAATGTATTAGATTTTCAGATGGTGGGGCCTGCGGCCACAAGGAGCTGAAACCAAAACATTAACATCAGGTTTGTCATTATTCATTTCAGCCGTAGGTATTAGCAGAGTTCATTATGCGTCGCAGAAGAGCTGTATTATATAAAAAGAAAGGATTGTATCACTCACTAACAAAGTATAAAACATATATTTTAACATTATTTTATTTAACATATATTTTATTGCACAAAGTTAATTAATAACTCAGTGCAATAAAAATTGATGAAGTTGAAGCTACCGATATAAAAAAAAAATACTTAATTCTTGAATCTGATGTGCTGAACATAAATATGACCTTAAAAAAGCTAAATAGGTTACGATTTTTTTTTTGTAATATAAGTGCTATATACCTATATATATATTGAGGCTATATTTCTTTGTAAATAAATAAAAACAATAAATGTAAATTAATTTATTAAAAAACCCTGAAATTATGGTACAGTTAAAAAAATATTGTAACACTTTATTTATAAATGTCTATTAAATTCGGATTTCAGGTATTTAATAATTTTTTCATACGAAAAAAATATTTCAAGCCAAGCATATCTGTTGTAAGCCAGTGAGTTGCCATAGCCGTTGCGCAACAAGACTTTTTGGTAGTTAAGCCTGGTAACTCATGTAACGAGCACATTTTACTTGTTGCGTTCGTTGTAGCATGTGGCTCATCGTGAAAGAGTACAAATCTTGTTGCGCCATTAGTATGTGATAATAAAGTGATATATAATGTCATAAATAGTGAATATAATAGTGAAATATAATGTCATAATATGTGAGCATAAAGGAGTTGAGTCATGTAACTCGATGTAGAGAATGTTAATTCTTGATGCGTTATTACAATTTGTGTGTTACTAACCATGTCAAGTGTTTATGTTTCATCGTCTTCCGTCCATTTTATGTTTTTGTTCTCAAATAAACTTTGCTCGTCTAATTTGGAATGGTACTTGAATATAGAGCAGCACAGATCACATGCAACTACCCCTCTCGTTTACGATGAGGTAGTTCATGACCCCTCATTGTCAAAATCAGAAACAATAAATGTAAATTAATTTATTTAAAAAAACCCGGAATTGTGATACAATTAAGATTAAATATTGTAACACTTTATTCAAAAATTTCTACTAAATTTAGATTTCAGATATTTAATGAGTTTTTCACTCGAATAAAATAATTCAAGCCAAATATATCAGTAGATTCTCGAAAATTAAACGAACAAAGCGCTTACAAAAACAATTCTTGCAAAAAAGAATGGTTAGTCGATCACTATTTCCGAAACAAGAGAAAATGCAGGTTTTTCATTTTCATAATTTGTGTTCAGTATGTTAAATTCATACAGAATTGCATTATTTCATTTCAGTAGCAATATCATTTTTAAACAATGTAAATTTATTCCGAATCAGAATTGTATTTAAGAAGAAAGAATGCAGAGTTAAATTTGAATTCTTATTCATGATCATTATTAGACGCCAAAATAAGCAAATATATATTAAAGGCACCACTTTTATATAAAGTATTACTTCGATATGAAATTTTGAGCTCATTGTTTATTGAATCCTTGTTCTGGATAAGCAACTGAACTTCCGAGTCCATACTAGCCTGATTAAGGAAAAATATAACAAAACATTCCGCGCCCAATACTCTTTAATCTGTAGGAACTCTAGTCTTAATCTCAACAACAAGGTACTGATCTATTTAGCGTATCTCAGACCAATATTCACTTACGCGATTCCCATTTGGGCCTGCACTGCCAAAAGTCACTTTCGAAGCATTCAGGTGCTTGAAAACAAAACCCTAAGAATGATTGCAAACGCCAGGTGGTACCATCGAAATATTGATATACGAAATGCATTAAATGTCCCCTCCCTACAGCAGTTCATTCAAAAACTTGCTAAAATTTTCTATGGAAAACTGCCGGATATCAATAACCCCGAAATAACCAAAATTCCTGTTTATGATCATAATGATAAACAGAATCGTAAGAGACCAAGAATGACTATCTCACTCTGAGTTCCCCCCCGCACTGTTGTGCATTCCTTTCCTTAACCTTTTTCTGCCTTAGATAATTTTTCACAACTTTCTAATCTCCTATTATATTCTTTTAAAATTATTATTATTTTAATATTTTTGTATTTATGTAGTTTGTAACTTTTTATTGATTTAATTTATTCCTAAATTTGATCTTCCTCATACTGGTCTATGCATTTTGATTATCAGGTCTAGTTTTCATTTCCACTTAAGCCCTAATGTGTTAGATTTTCAGATGGTGGGGCCTGCGGCCCCAAGGAGCTGAAACCACCACAAGTTATTATTGAATCCTCCAATACCGTCTGCAGAAATGTATATAAAAACGGGTAGAGGTTTTAAACTTTACCCGTCGATGTTCTTTTACACTAGATGTTTAGGTATTCCCACAGAGGATGAATCAGTCCAGTTTGCTCAACTATCGCCGCGCCTTTTACAATGAACAAGATTGCGGGAACTACAAGGCGATACCATTTTAAATTTCAATTTTTCATACCTTAATATAATTTTTGAAACACTCAGTAAAAATATTAACAGTCACTTACTTTTTCATATTTGCTTCATAACTTGCTGACAATGTTTTAACATTTTAAAAACTCCTTCGCTTCCGTAATTGTCCGATAATTATTGGATTTATCTTATCAACGGTGTCACAAAGTAAAACAGTGAGGCGATGTTTATAATTCTTTCCACCATAGGAATTGTAGAAAGCGAAATTTGCTGCAGGAATGGGTTGATAAAATGGGACACTTTCATAAACATTGTAGATGTCCTTTAGTTAGATTCCATCAATTTTGCTTGAGAAATTTTTGAGCCATGTGTCAACAGTTTCAGCTTGTACATCTTTAGATTTGCCGCTACTTGGCTTGAAATTAAATATCTATTTTGAAATGAAGTCATCCAGTTGAAAAAATGAATCTTTTACATTCAATTTCAATGCAATTTATTTCGCTTTTTCTATAAGCATAGGTACACTCGTGGAAATATTTATTGAACCGCATTGTGTTACAACCTAAGCAAAATGTTCTGTTCTTCAGGAAATTTGCTTTCTTGTGCTCGCAGTTCCTTCGAAGTGGAGTTTCCTTGACTTGAATTGGATGGCTATGAGTTTTAGTGCCTAAGACACTTTTACTCAGAATGAGTGCTAAGAGATTTAGAGGAACATAGACTTCACCAATGGTAAATTAGATGGGGTACGTGTTAAAACCTGTCAGGCAAATGAGGGGAATGGGCTGGAAAATGGAATGCAAGTGCAACGATGGGAGAATAAGAGTAGCCGCTACCCTGCCTTGGACAGTTTTTCTTTGAAAAAAATAGTGGTTTTCAGAGTTGAAACTTGAATATTCAATTTTTTCCCTATTCTACTTTTCTTAATCCTGTATTCTTTTGAAATTAATCTAAAATTTCAATTTTACTCTTCATTGAAAGCGTTTGGCACTTTCGATACATTTTAGGTTTTTGAGAAAGAAATAGAGAACAAAATGCAAATGCTTAAAGACATAGGATTTCGATAATGATGAGATTATCAGACAAATCCGGTGAAGTGATCCTGAACTGACCATCCCAATGTCCGTTCTCTACACTCCAGCCACAGAATGATCCCAGACATCATTTATTTGGAAACTGCAGCAAGGAAAAGGAAGTTTACCCTGTAATATGAACAGAGATATAATGACTGAGCGGAAAATTAGCGAATTTCATAAATGGGGATTACGACGTATAACCTAAGCTTTTTGTCGTATAAATGAAGCTATTCATCATTACATTGGTTACGAATGAATCGTGTTGAAAACAATGTAAGCGATTTATAATTGAGAAACCTATACTCTGAGTCTTGCAGAATAAACAAAAGTTGAATTTCCTTGTTTGTACATATAATTTTAACAAATAAAAAAATGAAAGAAATAGAAAATGACTGCAATGTCAGCATGACAACTCAAGTGATAGATATGGCAATATAAATGCATCGCTGAATTTATTTTATATATATGCAGATCAGTTTGAAACTCAGCATTTTATGTTGTCTTTTCAAAATAATTGTTGGATATCAAACGTGTGTTTATCTTCTTGACACCAACACAGACAAAACAATGATGGGAAAAAGCAAAGACTGTTTGTTTACGTGTTAACATTTTGCAACAGAGAGAGCTAACAACATCGAACTTGGTATATATGCGCAGTCAACGCTCACAAAAGTGATCTTGGCGTTGCCATTAATTTCAACAACACTTCTGTGAATCCTATTCCTCCACATTCTCCTCACCCTGGTCTATATCTAGGAGAATGACCAGTTGTATGAGGCGAGCAATTGTCTTCCCGTCGCATCTTATATGACAGGTTCGCTGTATCCCATCACGTCCACGAATCAATGAGGGAATCTTTTCCACACTTGTCGAGGACAATGTTCCTCTTGAAGAAGGACCACGTCGTCACCGTCTCAAATATTGGGTTGTTTATTCGTGTTTCGTACCTCATGATAGTTTCTTAAATTAAGATACTACAAAAGATTAAATACTGCAAAATCGATTTTTGGATAGAACGGTCTGCGAAATATGCGCGTTTTGTTAGCCAAAATACCGAAAGTACTGTCGCGGGGGGGGGGGGCCGAAACATTGTTCGCACGGGACGGTTTCTGCGGATTCAGCTGACAGCTGAGTGCAATTCGGTCGTGTTCACACGGAGCGTTTAGCTAGTCGGCGCTGCCAGATGGCGCTCCATACTCATCTTGCCCGGTGATTATTCGGCGATAAGCATTCCAACAATGAGTGAGAGATGTGGCTCAGAATTGGATGATTTACTTGAACATCTGCATCAGGTGAGAAATCTATTGCATTTAATGAATAAAAATGCCACAGCTTATAAATATAAAGCACTGTTTCATAAAATTCTCAAATGAATTCAGGAATACATTAGTATATCATTTGTTTTCCGCTGTTTCTTCTGTTATTTTCGTCAATTGTAGATATTCTGATTATCCTAATAAATATTATATATGTAGTTGTAAATAAAATAATTTGATTTTGATAAAATTTTCATTTTAACACGTTAATCGCCGTATGAATCAAATACGATTCACACCTACTATCTATTTCAATGACCCCTTCTCTACTGTAGTCAAGAGAAAGCAGAGAAGGAGTCATCTATTTAGCTAGATGGTTCAAATCTCAGGCGTGAGTCGAGACAGCGAACGTGCTAATTATTTTTAAACAAGGTAGCAATTCAAAATGATCATTGCATGTTGTTTGTGTTGATGGACCAGTATGATTATTCAGTAATTCTAGCCTTAAACAGTGAGCCCTATACTCACAGGCACCTTAATAGATCAACAGATCCTGAACAAATCTTCTTCACACAAATTCCATTAAATTTCTTTATTCCGGATTATAACAATTATGAGCCCTTTGCTCACACATCATTAAAATTGTGTTTACTCATAAATCTAACATAAAACAGCGAGCCCATTGCTCACAGGCGTCATTACACCGTCAAATCCTGAACGCTTCTAACAAAAAGTAAGCAATCTTTGGTGTCTACATTTGGCAACCCCGCCAAGGCGTCAAACGCAGTTGGAGCGTAACACATGTGTTATTTTGAAATCAAATTAACATTTAAAAAATTAAGCATTTTCATGTTCTTCAAGGCCGGTGTTTTCCAAGGTATTTCTCCCTCCCCCACATACGCGCAAGCCGCCTCCTACGGTTGAGAAAACCTAAAATGAAACTGACAATGTGCAAATTCGCAAGAAACTTATAAATTATAACGGACATCACAGTACTTTTTGGGGCCTATGCCTGGTATGACAAGTTGAAGACTTGACGATTTGTGCTGCTGGATTTTAGTGGTTCGAGACTCTGTGCGGAGGCAGGGGAAGGGGTGGGAGTTCACTGGCTAACTGTCTTGCTGGATGATAGTGGCGGTGATGCGGGGGTACCCCGAGTTCTTCTATCAGAAACCGTATTAGCGACGTCTGCTGGTCTGGAACATCTAATGGCTTATAGGAAGAACACGGCATGACGTCATGAACAGTACAAGGTGAAGTGACATGCTTACAGGAATTGCCCTTGGAATTAGTTATGATTATAGAATTATTATTAAAAGAAATACAGGGGGGAAGTGATGATGATGCTACGTGGACATCATTTTAAAAATAGGATAAAGATAAATCACAGAAGAATTTTTCGGTCTTTTGCTTTTTAAATTGGAGGTGTATTTACCAATTTGCTGGATGGCTTCATTATCTATATTTTCTATATTATTGTAAAAATTTGTTAAATATTGTTCATGACCTAAAATTTTATTAATTTTCAACCGGTTTGATAAAAAATAAAATTGTTGTCTGTATTTTTTCAAAGTATGCATAAAAAAATATTCTGAAATTTGTTAAAATTAAAGAAAAAATTGCACGCCAACAAAATTCCCATCGTTGAAAAGATAATATTTGGAATTTTAAGATGAAAAAATGAATTAAATTAAGCTTGATTTTACGTTCCCGCCGTACGTTAAAGCGAATATATGCACGCATATATTCTCTTTAATTATTTGTCGAGATTATTAATATCAATGCTTATAGAATATAATTAATCGGAAAAGGATAAAAAAAATGTTTTAAATCATCTAAAAGCGTATTCCAAAACTTATTTTACCCAAATAAAACATAAGAAAGGCACCGTTCGGGTCCGCGACGTAGATTTTTAGTGAAGACGTCGGGATAAAATCATAAAACAAGTGTTTCGTATTAATATGTAATTTAATTATCACAATCTCTTTAATACAATATTTATACAGAGTAGTATAATGGTTACAGAACAGATAAATCACAAGTTTAGCGCATGTAACAAGGGTCTGTGGTAGTTTGAGATTCCCACCAAAATCCAGCAGGACAAACCATCAAGTCTTCAACTTGTCAAACCGGGAATTAGGCCCCCAAAAGTACTTTGTTGTCAGTTGTTGTAGCCAATTGTCATCAAGTAGGGTCAATTCTTGACCTGAATTGATTCAATGATGATTCTGGGGTATGGTTCTCTATGAATTAAAATCCTCGGTGTCGTACGGACATCGCAACCTGCACGGCATCTAATCTGAATCCTGCTTGATGACCCCTTCAAACAAGAAAAAAAGAAACCAAAGTTACACAGCATCTAGCCGCATAGGCGGCTGGTCCGGGGGGGCAAGGGGGGCAACTGCCCCCTCACTTGCGAAAGTAAAGGGGCCTTGACCCCCCACTTTTCAAAGTTCAAAATTAACGATCCATCGAAAAATGGATCTCAAGCTGAAGCTTTACCGAATAATATCGAAAGCTTCCAATTCATTTTTTGTCTACTTCTGATCCAAAGAGTTTTGGAAGCTACAGATACGCTTTCAAAAGCTTTGCAATCAAAATCGCTAATTTTTTTAACAGTTACAGGACTGGTTAATACAACAAAAAGAATGTTTGCATGAATTCCAAAGTGAAGATTTTTTTTGAAAAGTTGTGGATATATGTTAACGATATTTGTGAAGCAAAATCGTTTACTTCTCCAAAACTTCCACGCTCTAGAAAGGTGTCTTCGGAAATAGGCGGCAGTTCCTTCAGCATGTCACAAGGTGTTAAATCGTTCTATCAAACGTAAATTGCTTTTCCAGTTATAGATGCTGCTTTAAACACTCAAGGGGAAAGGTTCAAAGAAAATGAGTTGGATTTTTTTCAATCTCTAAAAGATGTAACATGTTCCAATCCATCAAAGATTATGAAAATTGCATCAATTCAAAAAGTCTCTGAAACATGTGATCTTGATATGGAAAAAATAAAGGGAGGGATACAAATTTTTCAGAAAATGTACAAAAAATACATCGACTCTTTGCCAGAAATATCCATACGGAGATAACAGAACTGAGGAGAAGATGCAATTTTCTTGTTGAAAAGGAACTCTGTGATATACATATTTCCATACTTGACAAAACTAATCCGAATTCTCCTTGTGATACCTGTCTCAACCGCATCATGTGCGAGAAGTTTATCATGCTTAAGATCTTTAAAATCATACCTTTGAAATAGTATGTGTCAAGAGAGGCTTTCTGCACTTGCTGTTTTGAAGATAGAAAATACTGTAGATATTGACTTTACTAAGGTAATAGAAAAATTTGCGAAAAACAAAAATCGCAGGCTATCTTTCTTCTAATTTATAATACGGATATATATTGTATGACATAATATCAAATAAATAAATAAATTTATAACTGACCTGTTTTCTCTGTGCTTGGGAGTACTCCGTTTTGTGACGACATCATTGATCGATTCACGAGTTTAAAGAAAAAAGAATTGACTTAATAGGTAAGTGTTTAATATTTTTCTCATGTTATTATCTCATGATAATTGAAATGGAACTTTGAATTGGAAGGAGGGACTCTACGGTGACCATCCGTTCCGATTTTTGAGGCCGTGTCCCGAATTTTTTATAGAAGGTCATTTAATCAATAATGACGTTAAAATCCAATAATATAGTCCATTTTACAAAAAAAAAAACAGCTTTAGGGGCGCCCCACCCACACACTCTCATCTCTTTTGACCCCCCACTTTTTTGGTGCACCAGCCGCCTATGTCTAGCCGGATTGGAATAAAAGGAATCTACCTCAGTTTTCCGAGGATGAAAGAAGTTTCATAAACCATCGCAGCGCCCTCTAACGGAAGGAGGCATGGAAGCTTAGTAGAGAAAAACCACGTCTTATCCAAACCACAGAGAATATAGTTCCCATGTGGTGTAATGGTTAGGATTCCTGGCCTTCTCCAATCCGCCTCAAGATCTTCTCTGCTGGTCACCGTTAGATTCCTGTATCAGTTTTTCTCAGAATTACCATGCGAAGGAACTTGCTTCTCAGAAGTTGCAATCTACGCACCCCTGCCTCTCCTCACTGTTGAAATAAATCATAAACAGCTCATTGACAGATATTTCTCGCCAGGTTGGACTCGGTACTCGTCATGAATTTAGGTAGCCCCTCTTCGAGGGGCGTGTACTCCCGACTCCGTCAGGAAGGGGGACCACAAGAACCAAAAAATGCCGACTCTCATGATGAACTTCGCAGACTTAAAAGACAAATATTTTTATAGTGCCTAATATACATACATGTTCCTGCTGTGATGCATAATATCATTTTCAATGATGACACGAAATATCTAACGTTTCAAACAAAGGCAAAAGACATGCCTTCAAAAGTCACATTGAAAACATAAAGACAAAATTTAGCTTAGCAAAGGCACAGTTTTATTCCCTCCTCGATATGAAGTCCTAACTCTCGATGGAAAATAAACTCGTCCTCTATAAAGCACTTTTGCGACCATTGATTAGCTGTGCTTTCCCAATGTATGTGTGGGGGTTCAACCCATCAGAAAAACTGTGAGCACTACAAGAAAGATATCACAAATGTCCTCAGAAACTAAAGTTATTCGTAAAGATCTGAAACTCAAAACCATTTGGGATTTATTTAAAATATAGAACTAATAAAAAATATTTGAACATAATGGATAATAGATATTAACGAAGCCGCAAGAGAGATTCCAGTGCATGACCCTAGTATAAGAACAGTCGCAGAGCAAAGTTCTATTTAGAAGCACCCTCACCTTAAGACTTTCGGAATCGACATATAACCTGAATTCTTTAATATAATCAAAAGAACATATCAACAATGCAGTACAATTTTATTAATATAAATTATTTCATTATCACTATAATTACTTTAAACTGAATTTTATTTCTTACCATCATTAAAATCAATTAATTATAAATAATACATTCTGATACATAAATAATATACATACATATAATATTTAAATAAAACGAATAATAATCAATCCTTGGGCGCTTAACATATCATGCCACTAATATTTATCCATAGATGTGGACAATAAAAAAAATCACAGTCTGAAAGATCCCTCCTTTGGTCATTTCTTATTACTGAAATAATTATTGTAATTCAGGTATTTAAAATATTATGAAGAAAACACATCAAGGTGTTAATTTTTTTTAAATAGGCAAACAATAAAAATATCAATTTTATTAATCTTTAATTTTTTACATTTAAAATTTGAGAATTATTTTATTTAGAATCAAAAGTGAAATGTTTTTACAGAGTAGGTATTTGACCAAATCATTATTCTTTATATCCCTAATCTCGATGTTAAAAAAAAAACACTGCTTCGAAATTCAACTCATTTTGAATTTCCGTTTATTACTATTATATACACGGCATTCGAACGGAAAAAGGTTCTTTTGTTCCTCATCCGAGTACTTGAAAAATCGCAAACATCCGCTGGTAATATATATGCATAAATTTGCAGAATTTTTTTAGATCTATTAAAACAAATCATGTTAAATAAACAAATAATTAATGCAACAAAAAGCAATGTAAAATAATGAAAAGCAGTGCAACTTGACTAATTCGAATTTAATTTAGAAAATCTTTGTGTAAAAGTGAATACAGCATGAGAAAACGGCAATTTCAACTAAAAAAGGCAAAAAAATCTATTTTTAAAATTTACCACCTTTAATAAAGAATACATAATGAATAAATAAACAGTGTGAAATTTTAATTAACAAAGTAATAATATTTATTGATTTTTTACAAAAATAATGTTAATAAACTTACTTAAAGCTTAAATTTAAAATAATTCAAAAAGTGAGAAATATTTAATTGCTGTTTTGATTGGATTCTAGAGACAATAAAGAACCTTAAAAAGTTGTTTATTCACGATCGATGAGCATACAAAGTAAGGACGAAAGCAATTTATAAATATAAAAGAATTTAAAATTTTCATTCTTGACATTTAAGTAAGCAAAATAAATTCGAATTACAGATTATATTTAGGCATTATGCGTATAGAAATTTTAAGAATAGAGAAAAAATTGAATTACTTACGAATTAGGATAAAATAATGTTTGAATTAACCAAGTTCCACAATAATAATAATGATTTAATTCACCTATAGTAAAGCAGGTTTGGTGTATAAAAGTCGCACTGTAATTTATCAGATACACTCCGCTTTCTGGATTGAGGTTTCTTTATGTTGTCTTTAACTTTACTACTACGCAGGAAAATGTCCATTCGAGTTTCCCGCCCAATAAGAAGTTAGGGGGTTTTGTGATATAAAAACAACTGCATTCCCCCGATCAATAATCTGTCAGTCTATTACTTCCACCCCTTTTTTCTCACGAATGGTGCAATCCGAAGACACCATGAAATTACAGGATTCTTAAACTGTCCTGCTCGCAAAAGCTTCCAGGGTTGGAAAAGAGATTATTTTGTGTATTTGTTTCCTTATGCGATATATTTCAATGTTTCTGGGCATAATTATCAAGATTTTGGAAGAGAAATGCTGACATTTTACATAAGAGAAAGAACGCCCCCCAAAATGAGAGCTAGATATATTTTTCTAGCATTAAACACATCGACGCACAAAAAATAAATAAATAAAGATGTTACAGAAAGATTAAAAATATGAGATTTTTTTTAAAAATCAAAAGTGAACATATCCATTTTACAAAGTTGGTTTTTGCTTTGCTAGAGAATTAAGAACTTTGGGTAATTTTACAAAGGGGAAAAAATAAGTTATGAGACAAAATTGAATGATACTGCACCCTCGTACAGTTGGGTACTCAGATGAGAAAATTGTAACAAAACGTTTTTTAGAAAAAAGCGTATATGTTCACTTTTGTCAGAAAGCTGCTCATATGTATTTCTTCAAAAATATTTAACCTTTCATTTTTAAAGAAGCTTTTTTTATGACCATTTTTTCTTTTGAAATCTAGGGAATGCACATTTTTAATAGAAAAAGGAATATAAAAAGTTCCCAAACTTTATTTTTAAGCAATAGTTTGTTGCTGAGGTCAGCGGTATATGATTGTGACATTTCTGAAAATTCCTGAAACAGTTTAGCATTTGAATAATGTAATTATTATTAGCAGCCAACAAATTTGCGTATTTTAAGAGGCTAAATTTTACACTCTCAGGATTGAAGATGTTTCAATCCAATCACTGAATGTTACTGCTAGTCAAGTTTCTTTCTGTATAAAAAAAATAGATTATAGAAAAAAAATTTATAGTAAAGTTGGAGAGAAAAGAAATCCATTCATTCATATAAGCTTAGCAAGGAAAGGTTAAAATATACACACCGAGTTAATATTTGTCTTCTGTTGTATAATAAATCGCATCATTATGGCTTGTATATCAAATTAACAGAATTTTTTTATAAATATATTATGAAAGCTAACATACTAAATGAATGCTATTAAAAAATTGTTAGCATCTCTCAAAGTTTCTTAAATCAATATTAAAAAAAATCTAAATAATTATTTATTCCTTTTTTATGTCGTGGAAAAATTTTCATAAATGTTTTCTTATACTTAAATATATAACAATAATTATGCAAAATAAGCCCGCAGTAAACATTAAAATTTAAACTGTTTTTTTTTCATTTTTTGATTATTGTTACTCAATTCTTCCATCGAATTAATGTTATTTTTTAAATTCTAAGATATTAAGAAAACGTAGTATTGATATTTTCTCTTTTAACTCATCTGAAAGAAAAAAGTAATAAAGACTTAAGATAGATGAGGATATTTGCATTAAAAACTCTTTACTTTCTGACATGCGAAGTAAAAAAAAAATAATAAATAAACGCCAAAAAAATTCGACATCGAGAGTTTGATGATTTTCTACATTAGAGTACCCGAATACGAAAAAAACATTTTCTGGAATTATATATGTCTGTCCCTTCGTCCGTCTGTAAACACATACCGATTTCGATGTGTCGTCATTTTCTCGGCAATATCGACTTGCCGTGGTCCCCGATTCAGCGTAATAAAACTCGGCAGTTTCGGCCTTGTGTCCAAGGACTTGACCGAGGACAAACAGAGGATGACACTTTTATTAGGGAGTACACTAGAAAATCTAGAGAAGAACAGTGCACCGCACCAGATGGGTAACAGAAAATTTCAGGATCTCACAAAACAGTGGCATCTAATTTCTTTCGTTGCCTGAGAATTTATCTTATTTATTTGTACACAGAAGGGAAAGTTGCCCGAACCCCAGTCGATTAACAATGATCACGCCACGCATACCCCTGACTCGGAGTCGGAACGGTAACCACATTTATGGTGACATCAATGATCTGCAAGAAGATTAAAACACATAGTAAATAAAGTTCATTTTTTTTTTTTTTTTTTCGTGTTTCAATAAATACATTCTGCAAAGTGTCAGATGCGCAGACAAAATAATAGTTCTTCTTTTCAAACATTCGCCGACTTCATTTTGAGTCAAATTTGCCGACTTAGGGAATCGGGGGGGTGCCCTCCTACCCCCCCTTCGCCACGTCCCAGTGCCCTTCGAGTACCTGGAATTCGATCAGGAAAAGAAACCATGAGGAAGTATCAAAGGTCTCACTCTGAAGTTTAACGACGTGCATTCCTCCGTTACGATCTAAAGCTACGCATTTTACCATTTCCCATTTTCTTAGAACGAGCTGTGGAGACCCATAGATCGACCATAATGTTGTTATCCAAGTTTCGGAAAATCATCGGGACAGATACATTGATATCTTTAAGATTATTTTTATTCCTGACTATGTTGTGATTTTTAACGAATAAAAAAATATATAGTGGTCTCCCAAAGGTTGTAATACACTCTACGGTATAATGAAATAGGGCTCTATTCTGTAATTAAAATTATATTTCAGAATAGGACTTTAATAATAAAGTCTATAATTTATTCTTTAATAAAAACATGAAATATTTTTTAAAACATAGTAAAACTTTATTTTAGGAAATAATCATAATAAAAGTAACAAAACTTCATCTCCAAAAAACCTTCGACGAATTGTAAATATTTTCAGAAATTCCATTTAAATTATTGTCTAGTCGCTTTATTTATTTTTGCATTGAGGTGGCATTTAAAAAAATCGTTTGTCTTTACGTTCTTGCTTTCTTACACCGTAATTTCTATTTATTAATTAAAAATGTAAGTAGTCATGAAGAAACAACAATCAGCATTCAAGTGATTGTTTTTCATCATGTAGTGGTAAATCAGTTCGAAACACGCTAAATTAGTTAATTTATCATTCTACAGTGTAGATACATGGACTAAACGCTTTCAAAGAAAAGAAAATTGGATCAAAAACAAGGTAGTTGCAGAAAGGATCGACCGACAAAGCTAACAAAACGTGGACTCGAAGATTTATAATTAGAAAATTTGCTAGAAAAATCCATGTGAGGTGTTTAAAAGTCTAGAATTTAATGAAAAATTTTCTAGCTCCTCTCTCTCACCATCCTGAAATGTGATGTTATCACCTGTCTCGATGAGTTCCAGAGCAACTGGATTAAATGGACGTTCTGCCTCAGAAATTTGTTAGTCAGAAAACAGAAAGCTTAACTGTTTCTTCGCAAAATCAATAAATAAGCCGAACGGTATGGAATTAATGTCTCATTTGACGAATGAAAGCAGATATTTAACTTATAGAGTGCTATAGACATATAAGGTTGGAGATAGCAGAATGGAACTTAATCCCAAGAACTTAGGTTGGGGAACATTAAGTATGCTGTAGCAGTGTCCTTGTTTGGGGGGCATGTCAGCATCAGGACTAGGTAATTTGGTATTTAATGGTAACATAATGAATCATGCTCTTTATTTGAATATTTTAGAGACAATTTAAAATTATCAACCCAAAATTTGGGTATTGGAAACAACTTTGTTTTTTTTATCAAGATAGCGATCCTAAGCACACGACTCTCAACGTTCGCCTCAATTGTCTCTATAATTGTCCACAAAAATTTGAAAACACCACCTCAATCATAAGATTTAACTCAATAGAACATATTTGGAGAACTGGAGGTTATAGTAGCAGAAAACACGACATTAAAACAAAAAACGAACTGAAAACAGTAATGATGGAAAAAATGGATGAACATTGATGCAAAATTACAAAAAAAACCAGTGAAATCTATTCTCAAACGTTTTAAAAGCTGTTGTGGATGCTAAAGGATATCCTCTAAATATTAACATTGTGAAAAATTAGAATATTTACTAATATTTAGAGATTTTTTTGAAGTGTGTACGAAGACTTTTGGCAAGGTAAAAATTTTTATTTACTTTTTTTGATTATTTATTTCCTTAAAAATAAAGTTTTACTATGATGTTTTTAAAATATTTCATGTAGTTTTGTTAAGAATACTCTATTATAAGATCTTATTATTAAATACCTATTAAAGTATTATTTTTTTAATTAATATATAGAACTATTTCATTGAAAATCGAAAGTGTACGAACACTTTTTGGGGAGCCACTGTATTTGTGGGGATTATTAAGAGAAATATTTAAGAAGAAATTAATTAGATTAAAATCCGTTTGGTCATAAAAGAAATTAATTTAAAAAATATCGTTTGGCTGAAAAGAAATTAAATAGAAAATGTGTCTTTTTGGCATTTCATTCTTTTCTAAAGATAATAAAATAGTTTGGCAGCGATATTGTCTTTTGCTAACGTTGCCAGGCAACGGAAAAAAAATTATGATTATATGAGATTGAACTTGGAATTCGATGTAAATCGGTGATTGTAACGTTTGTGATGAGGGGTGCCTTGTGATGTTTGTTTTTCATGTTTGTGTTGTGATAGACGTCCAATAAATATATTATTTTTTTGATAAGAAGGCTCCACGATTCTTCATACTATGCTGCAATACATCACAATATATACATTTTTAAAAAAAATACTGCATTTTGTGTCAGACATGGTGTTCTGTAGATAAGCATTTCAAAATCTGCAACAGTTCAAGAAGGAAACAAGGTTCATTATTTTATACAAAACAAAAGACTATAAAGGCTACAAATCTTTCAGAATGTTAGAAATCATCATTAATGTTAATTTAGGTATATACTAGCAATTTTTGTAAGCCAGACCTCTCCCCCACCTCGCAAAATATGAATCCTGTTCTTCATTGAAGTCTTCAGAAGGTTCATCAATATTGTCTGTTCATTTGAAGATAATATGTGTTTTTTTTCCAAGGACACCAGACAACATATTTTTTGTTTTCGACCTTCTTTGTCCTTATATATAAAGACTGTGTTAGAAGCTATATTTACAATCTTAAAGCAATCTATGCACAACGTCTCACACCTTTATATGCACAAATTTTATTCTGCATATTTATAAAACAAATACATTAACTTATTGTGATAAACTTGCCTCAAATATACTGGGACAAGTTTGTAGAAAATTTTATACTCGAAGAATGGAGGTAATCTTCAATTTTCACAACATAAACCGTTTGGCTAGAATCCTTGAAGAAGCATATTTTTTCAAAAAAGAGAAAAAAGATTAGATGGAACTAACCAGGAAAAGCAACTCTGAACATGGAACTATTAGTTTATATCTCTGTTTTTTTCCCCAATGCGGGTATTACACTTTCCTCTTTGCTGTCAGTATTAACAAAATTACAACTAAATATCTGTTTTATCAAACATTAACAAGATTTCAGTGCTCTCTCTCCATTACCATAATGTTTCAAATGTTTATTGGTGGCCAACTCGCCATTGATTTGCCAACACATTGAAGCTATTAAACCACCATCATCTTTTAACGAATAAAGAAAATAATGATTCTTATAGCGTCGTTTTTATGAAGCTTTAAAACATTTATGCCAAATATGAAGAAAATCGGAAAAACGAGTTTGGTCTTGGCTTGCGTAACTGTAACAAACAAATTTACAAAACAGACGAAACGTCATGAAGCGGTCGAGTTAAACAAGCCTTTTTTTTTGGCCTTCGTTCGGGCTTAATACGTAATA
>BGPR01023260.1:0-20098 GCA_013235015.1 Araneus ventricosus | reverse complement strand
TTGCATTGGCGTCCCAGTGTCCAATTGTAAAATTAACTTCTTTCTGCATGCCTGGTCTACTTTTATAATTTATAAACCACTTTTCTACAGCCTCCTACAGTGGTCACCCTTTGCATTGGCGTCCCAGTGTCCAATTGTAAAATTAACTTCTTTCTGCGTGCATGGTCTACTTTTATAATTTTTAAACGACTTTTTGACAGCCTCCTACAGTGGTCACCCTCTGCATTTGCGCCTCAGTCTCCAACTGCAAAAATAACTTCTTATTTCATGTCTGGTCTACTTTTAAAGTTTATAAACGACTTTTTGGGATACCTTGTATATATAGGGAAGGGGGCACTGCGAGTTCACGGATGAGAGGCAGCCTTATAAGTAAGCTGACTCCCGCCAACCCGATGGCACAATAATGGTGGTGTGGCTCTTTGGGCTAATCTCCGAAGACAGGTCATACCCCGGTAAAACGGGGGTTGTTGCATCAGCTGCTCGTAATGGGGGCTATAATGCAGGAACTTCAGTTCCTGACTATGCTCTCGTGGCGGTCGGTCTTTCAGATTTACCCAGATGCTCTATTGCGGGACTAGGTGACAATTCTTATGGTTATATTATTATAACTGCTAATTAAGATTGGCAAGAAAACATGCACGTGTGTCTTAATTAAAACCAACATTTAATTTTTTTAAATACACACTTAAATTAATATCTAATTGCAAAGCACAACAACTATAATTACTATTTTGATTTATAGTATTTTTGAATTGCTTCATAAAAAATATTTATTTCTCTCTTAACCCCTTCCGTCTCGCTCCTGTCAAAATCACGGGATGATTTTTCACATTTTATTTCTCGCGCCCTTGATATTTCCGGGCTGGAGTGTTTAAAAGTAACGCACTAATAAAATTAAACCTCTAAGCGCCCAATTATTTTAGCCTTTTTTTATCTGTCAGGTTAGAAAACTTAGCTTTTAAAGTAAATTAGTTAATCTTTTTTGTATTTAATTATATCTCTGAAACAATAAGAATGCTTTATTCATGATTTTTTAAGAAAATATTCATATAAATACGAGCTATCCGCTTTTGAACTGAACATGAGAAACGGAAAAAGACGTTTGCGCCGCTCGGAGGTTAAGAACAAAATATTTCTTATAAACGAAAAAAAAATTATTTCTTATTTTACATACCAGATGGCAGAACCGGACTAATTAAAATGTAATTCTATATAGTTGGTTGTCACAATAACCTTGATTATTGGTTATTCTGAAAAATTAAATATTCTTAATTTCAAGCCAAAATAATTCCAAAAATGAAAATGAAATGTTTATTTTTAAACAATTTTCTTAAATAGGCACTTTTTTCACTGTTTTCTTGAAAATTATGCTGTTGTTAAAGGGTAAAAAAGGATCAAAATTTATGTTTATTTACTTGGTTATATTGCTTTTTTCTTTCTAGAATAAAGAAATTCTTTGAACACTAATTCGATTGCGTATCCCTTGTTGATGTATAAATGATTAAATGAAAGAGTTGCATTGTGTGATGGAATTTATATAATATCATTTAGACAGAGAATTGCTGATAAATTATTTACACTAATTTGATCGGAAGATTTAAGAAAGAGTATATTTTCAAGCGCATAAAATCGACCCATGGGATTTCTAGAATCCTGGTTTTGAAAGTATTCGCGTTCTCGATTTTCTAAGGATAGATAAACCTTCCAAAACTCAGGAAGGAATTTTCCTGGTGCGCGGAAAACAATTTTGAAGAAATATATTGATAATCCAAAGAAATCTACAAAGTGTGTTTAAAAGGCTGTTTTAGTGCGTTGATTTATATAAAGGTTGGCCAATAATTAATATTCGTTTTGAATAAAGCACATACCAAATAAAATTTTCCAACCCCAATTATTCTTTCATTTGCATTACTTATCTTACTTTTCTACATAGTTCCTTTGCAAATTCAAATATTCATCGTATTTTGTGATTAAATTTTGAAAATCACCGTCATACCCCTATATCATCAGGCCATTAATATAAGCAGTAGAAACTTCTTTAAGTTCCTCATCGTTTGCAAAATGTTTCAGACCAAGAAGCTCTTTAAGTTGTGTGAACAAATTGAAGTATCCGGGGCCTAAGCTCACGGAATAGGGTAGGGATGGCCAAGAATTTCCAATGAAACTTGTTTATCCAATCTTACATTTTCGCAGATGCCTAAGACGTGCTTTGTCATGCAAGAGAACCACGCAGCAATACAACATACTTTAACTACTTTATAAAACATGCCGTGCCTTCGAATCTGCATCACATACTGTAGGTTCTTTAGTGTTTCATGGCTTACAACAATGTTTATGCAGGTTGCCCCCTGGCATAAACTCAATTAGCAATATTCCGTGACGGTTCCAAGCATTGTAGCCAAGAGTTTGCGTTTGGACTTTTTTTCATCCCGTTGGAGAAAAAGTATGGTATCCCTTGATGGCACTCCAAAGGCTGATGTGTGGTTTCATGTGGTAGCATAAGAAACCCAAGTTTTATCCCTTTTGCACAGCTTGAGAAAAGCGTAATCTCCTTCGTTTCAATTTGTTTTTATGATAAATTATCACATTCAATTTAAGATCATTTTTAAGAGATACTTTTGTTTGAAATAAGTTTGTGTAGTTCTGTTTTTTGCAGATTCCTAATGGAATAATTATTAGATTGAAATATATTAACTCGTATTATTCCATATGTATATTAGCGAAGAATCTTGACAACGTTGATATCCGTATTGAATGTTAAGTATAGAAACCTAGAATTTATGAATAGAATAATAAAAATGAAGGAAAAATTTAAAAAGTATAAGAATGCATTTATATATAATTAATTATTAAGAACAGCATAACCCTGAAAAATGTTAAGTATGAAAACAAGGGGTTTTCTCTTTGTTCTTAAAAGCTTACAATTGATTAATAACATCGCTTGCGTTCAAGAAAGTTTTCGTGAAATATCGTTACTTATTTAAATCTGATGCCCACTTTCAAATAAAAAGATAACCTTATATATTTTATACTTTCAAAATTACTTATAATATCTTAGGAATTCGTGGATTCTCTGCAAGTATTATTTTATTAAAAAAATAATTTAAAAATGAAGGACATCCGAAATTCTGAATCGAACAAAAGTTTTGTGTAAAATTTTCTACTAAGATATTTTTGTTTATCTTCAGGAGAACCTTTTACAAAATCTATATCTCAATATCATTTCTGCACTACGGCATTTTGATGGATATTAAGCAATTAAAATTTGGTTTATTTGATTCATTTTCTTGATCTACTCGTTATGTAAATAAAGATATTCGCTGGATTGAACTCACAAATTGCTGGTAATCTGAAATGTTAAATAAATTAATACATTTTGAGTCAAAAATATTATGTTAAATATTCCTATTCCAGATAGGTGTTAAATTAAAATGTGATCAGTGTTGTAATCGACAGATACAATCCAGAAAGCGTGATATTATGACTTTCTGCAATCTGAAATCCATTCCTTTTATGATGAAACGAGATTGTAATTACGAGAAAAACAGATTATTTGAAAGATATTTCAGTTTATTTCTAAAGAAACCTAGTACATTTTATCAAAAAATTCATAAAATTATAGAATAGTCATTTTAAAAAGTTTTCAGTTGGAATATAATTCCGATTTGTTAACACCAGTACCACGAAAATATTATATTATATAAATATTACTGTAGGATTTTTAACAATATTCAAAACACTAAACAATATTCTACAATATCATATAAAATTATATAGTATCAAACAACATTTTAGAATATCGTGTAATACGCTGTGTTACCTGGGAATACCATTCTACAAGTCGACGAGCAAAAATGCGAACTCTGTAAGGAGATTGATTTTGCACCTTACATAAAAAATAAAGAATAGTGCTGAAATGCATTATGAAGAAATTTTGACGTTACTTCTTTATTTAGCTGCTGTCCCCAGACCAAATTTGCAGAAATAGTGCTTCTTTCATAAAGTACAAAACTGATCCAAACTGAGTGAAGTAATACTGCTATATTTTTATAAAAACAGCTGAAAAAGTAATTTTTTATGCAGAAAATAAAAGTTCAAGGAGCATTAGAATATCAAATGTTGAAAACAGATTAGTTTATAAAATTTGCGACTTGTCTACTAGGTACATCAATTTAGAGGAACCACGAAGATATCGTTGTAAGAATAAAACAACTCGCATGAATGAATTAAAATTTTGCAACATCAAACAAAATGGCGTTCTGCTATGACATCTGTAAAATCCATCTCTACGGTTGTAAAAACATTTTTAATCATCAATATTCAAATTTTATCTTCGAATAAATTCTCTTGAAAACACAGTCTCATTTAAAAAGTTATTGCTTTTAATATTTAAACATTAACTGAATATTGTAATATCTGACAGAGTGTGCAAGTGCCTGATAAACTGTGTTTACATTTTACATAGAAGACTTTTTAATAGAAAATGTGTTGTGGATTTAGGTTGATTTGACATAAAGAAATATACAATTGTCGTCAAAAAGTGTTTTTCAAATTATTCGTAGCAATCCCAAGTTATTAAATTTATAGGACTGTGAAAGATTAGAATTATTGTTTAAAAATCCTTTAAACTACATACTATGATTCTTAATGCCCAGCTTCAATCAAACTAGTTAACACGCTGGTACACATGATTCTTAACTGATATGTAGAAAATGGAAAGTAGTTTAATAAATGTGTTTTAAAGTAATGTGCAATGAAATTTACTTTTTCGATCACATTGTTCCGTTGTTGAGATAGTAGCGCCAGTTCAGCTTATTGCATCCAGGTGACGCTGTAAGTGTTTTCAAGCGTACTGTATGGGAATTTTTATATTCCTTCGCACCATTTTCATGACTATAGTTGCAGTCGTTCGGAAATTAAGAGGGGTGTAGGTAGCTTTATTGCACGTTTGATTTCGTCTGAAATCGGAATTATTAGAAGTGAAATAAATTTATTGGTATAAAATTGAGAATAATTCATGGAATCCATTAACATAAATTCTCTGTCTCTTTTTCTATAATTAAAAACATGTAATATATTTGAGACTTGACTCTGAAGTGTGAAATACTTCCTCATTGGTTTAAGTAGTTATATTGAGTGCTGATTAAGAGCGGCGTAAATAAAAGAGAACGAAAAGTGATCTCTGGCAGTTATTCATAACAATGGAAATTCTGATAAATTTTCTGATAAATGCTCGTAGAGCTTTCCGGCCGGAAGTATGGATACTGATGACTGCCAATAAGTTCCAGATTTAGAATGTAACAGTACATTTCTGTTCGCGATATCTTTTATATTCAACTTAGTGTATCTTAGTTCAAGATCCTGTACAAGATCAGGTTCCTCCAATATTAGAATAAGTTTAATTCATGTGTTAAAACTTTTAGAAATGAAAATAAAAATGTATAACTTTCGTCTTTGTTTGCAATTCATGCAATACTTTTAAAGAATCCTCAAGTGGTAAATTTTCTGCCATGCCATTCAATATTTCTTTGTAATATCTAGAGCCATGCTTCTCTAAACACTCCTTTATATAAAAATTAGAATCAGGACAGAAAATATTCAACGCAATACACTATTATAGTTTTCGTTGTTATCCTACTTTATGTATTGTAATACATAATTTATATGTTACGCTTCATGAAATAAGAAAACATATATTATTATTCGTACATTTCATAGGTTTTATACCTGTTAATGTAAGTTTTTAAGTAAATTTAAAACTGTTGAGAAACTTTGATAAACCTTGTCGTAAATTAATAATTTATAATAAACCAATTTATAAATATGTTTCGTTTTTGTAAATGAAATGATATTTCGTGTTTGTAAATAAATTATTGAACTTACAATGTTTGCAATGACAATATCTAATAGAATTTTCAAATGTTTATTGCATAGAATTATATTACGCATTATTCATTACTAATTATTATTGCCTGTAATTTTGAAATATTTCAAGAAAAGTATTTTCTATGATTTGGGAATAAATATATTCCAGATCATACATAATTACTTGTTTGACTATGAATGGAATCGAAAATTTTTGGATACATATGATCCAAGCGAAACTATTTTTGACTACCATTTCGAAGTATACGACACGGTAAAGGTTAGAAATCTCATTTCTTTTCCGCTTCAAAAAAATATTGCTAAAGAACAGTGGATCAAATCAGTTTCCAATTTCATTCCTTCCTTTGAAACTATTATAACGTTTAAAAGTTGTTACTTATAAGAATGTTCGTATACGACTGTTAATTTTAATGTCCAACTCTATCTCGAAAACGTGATAGAGATTTTATATGTTGATTGACGATATAATTCAGTCAATAAAAATTTAACTTTTGACAAAAATAAAATTTGCACTTTTATATGTCTCAGTATTTTGTTTTCAAACAATAATTACATTTTCCATTGACAAATATTTCATCATTTCTCTGTTTATTTCTTGAAATAATTTTCTCGATTAAATAACATTAATTGTTTATTTCTGTCATTTTTAGATATTCTTTTACACTTAAAATCGGGTTCCATTCCATTCTACGATTTTGCAATGAGCGATCTTGTAAATATATTTCTAGGCAAATAGAGCGTTATTTTTGTAAAAAATTATGCAACAAAAGATTTAATTTTTAACTTTTGGCTGTTGATTATAGAACGATATTTCTCTGAAAATACCGAAACCAACAAATCTCATTTATAAGGTCAAGATAACAAACAAATCGAATGTTTTTTAAATACTATTATTTACAACAGAAAATATGAGATATTTTTATTGTTCCATTAAACACTAGTTTCGAAAATAATTTATTTTACCTCCCTTTGACAAACTAAAAAAAATTAACACGGAATATAAAATGTTAGTTTTCTGGAAAAAAATTATTTCTGCAGCAGGAAATAAAGACGAGAGAAATACATCATGAAAAGCAAATTTAATTTTGAAACTTGGGAGAAAGTATTCCGATACGAAGATTTATTCTGCGGAAAAGGAAAAAAAAGGCATTTAGTTTCTTATCTCCAAGAATTATTCAGTTTTGAAATGATATTTTTTAAAAAATTAATCAGAGGAGTGAAGTTCATCTTTTATTATTATCTTCTAAACCAGAACAATATTTCATTTTTACGTTAGAAAAGTGGTTTTGGAAGAAACTTTTTCTTATATAAAGAAATAAATTACTTTTTTATTTCCTTGGCTTGTTTTTCTCTTTGAATACGGCAGTACTGCAATAATAGAAACAATTTCTTTACTTGTATGGAATAAATGTGGCAGCCATAACCAAAAGATGAAATATTTTACAATAGATGGTAAACAGGAAAAACTTCTGCAACAACTTCAGTCTACATTTGTGGATTGAAATATTTCATTTCCCATTTTCAAAAAACAAAGCATGAGAGACAATTTATTCTGTAAAAGAATGTTCATAAAATATTAGAAATATTTTTCTTTTGATGCATTTTTCAATGTCTTAGGAATTATTTATTTTAATTAAATTAAATTTTTCCCTTTCCCTTGAAATAGAGAAAAAGAAAATGTTCCTCTAATCCATTTGTTTAGGCAATTTTCATTGAAGTGTATTGTGAAAAAGGTGAGAGGCATTCTACACCAGTAGTCGATTCCAGAGGGCGAGGGCTACAGGAGGGTACGTTTCGGCAGATTATTTGTACAAGAGACTGACAATGTTTGACTTATTTGTACAAGGAGTATGAAATCAACGCATATTGATAACAATGTAAAGTTTAAGAACATAATAAATGATTAAAATTAAAGTTAACATAAACAATCAAGTAGTGAACATGGCGACCATAGGTACAGATGATTTGCAACTAATTACAGACGATGAAAGTTTTATACATCTCAACTGTGTAAATCGCAGGTGCACGGCGCATGCAGGAATCACTGTTGCCACAGTATATCCATGTAACCGATCATTAAATTTTTATAGTAGACAGTTTTCTTTACATACATCAAAAATTACCAAAGTTATTTATCTGAATTACAATAGTAAGTCATCAATTAATACGGTTTTTAACATTTTAGCAAACTCCTTTATTTGTTATCAAACATCTTACATTCATTTTTGAAACATCGATTAGTTTTGATCAGGCAATCGGTGAATGCTAGAGATTTTCGATGTTTCCTTTACCAAATTATTCTTTAGGGACAATTTCAAAAGAATATTTCAAAAACCCTGCTCTTTCCGACCATTTACAGTGTCATTTCTTTTCTTTAAATTGCATGAAATTTGCTACAATTACTATTAAATTGCTTTAGAACGGAACTTTGTGTTTCCTCCTCAAATTCTTGAGTTATATAATATCACCACCCGATAACGTCCGTATACAAGCCTTCAAAGCTCGAAAATTGTCTCCAACGACAACTTTGACACCATTTTAATGAAATAGTTGGTGACATAGCTCAACTTTTAAAATGACTTCATAAAAAATATTTATTTCGCTCTTTAAAGGAAACATATTTTATGTTTATGTACTTCGTTACATTACTCTTCTCTTTCCTAGATAATAGATAAAATCTCTGAAAACTCCCTCGAATACGTATACCGTGGTGACTTATAAATGATTAATCGAAAGAGTTACATTGTGAAAAGAAACTTTTTAAACATCATTTTGTTTCTGCAAAGTCAGAGAAATTCTGATAAATTATTTATACTTTAAACTGAAGATTCCATAAAAGTACTTTTTCAAGTTAATCCCATCGACCCATGGGATTTCTAGAATCATGGTTTAGGAAAATAATCACGTTTTCGGTTTTCTCAGGGAAACACTTTCAAACAATCAGAAATAACTCCTTACCGTTTGCGAAAATCATTTTAAAAGAAATGTATGCATGAACAAAATAAGTATAAAAATAGCTGTTAAAAAAGTGTTTAAGTAGGTTGAATTTAAACAAATGTTGTCCTGATATTATTATTCGTTTTTAATACAGAAAAGACGAAATAAAATTTTCAACAAAAATTTTTCTTTCGTTTGCAAACCTTATGTTAATATTCTTTGAGGTTTCTTTGCAAATTCAGATATTTCTCGAAATTTGTGTTGAAATTTTGAATATCAGTCGAATTTTGTATTTAAATCTTATCAGCTCATTGAGATAAGCAATAGAAACTTCAATTTCCTCATCGTTTGCAAAATATTTCCCACCAAGAAGCTTTTTTAAGTCTTGTGAACAAATGAAAGCCAACGGGGCTAAGTCCCTGGTATAGAGTAGGGGTCCTTCAAGAATTTCGAATGAAACTTATAGATGAAATCTAACGTTATCTTAGCAGCTTAAGACGTGCTTTGCCTTTCAAGAGGACCACGGCTTAACAAAATATGCCATGCCTTGTGTTCTCCATCGCATGCTGTAGGTTCTTTATTGTTTCACAGCTTACTTCAATGTTTATGAAGGTTCTATCTGACATAAACTCAATTAGCAATATCCCCTTTTGCACAGTATGAGGAAAACATCACCTTGTACTTTTCAGCAGCCATGACTTCACCCAGGTTGTTTTTATACTAAATTATCGCAGTCAATTTAAGATCCTTTTTAAGAGATTTTTTTTCTTTGTTATAAGTTTTTGGAGGTTTTAATTTTTCAGATTCCCAATGGAACAATTGCTAGATTCAAATATATTAACTCTAATTCTTTTATTAGTATATTAGAAAATTATCTTGACACCGATAATATCCGTGCTGAATGTTAAATATAGGTACCTGGTATATCTTGTGTACTCAAATTTGTATTTGGACGAAAGATAAAAAAAACACCACTGTATCTATTAGATAAATAGTTTTAAGTATCTCACTTATGTTCACAGTTTGCTAAGATTGCAAAGTTGATTCATTTAAAAATTGCTGCCCATAATTTAAAAGTTAAGAGTGGCAACAATAAGAAATAGTTGAAGTTATTGCAAACTTAAAGAAACAGTGGATTTGCAGCGTGAATCGACGGGCAAGATTGACACTGCCGTATAAAGCTCTCCATTTTAAGTCGAAATAAAAACTGCATTTTAGTACAGGATAATTTTTTTTCTATTTAGCTCACCGCTGCTTGATTATGTATCTAAAATTAGCCAGTTATCGTGGGGACTGGATGTTCAAATTTAATGATGATTTAAAATTTTATGAACTATTTTAATTAATAAAATTTTTCAAATATAAAATAAATTCGTTCCACTTTTATAAAATTCGTCAAGATTTAGCAGTTTTTATATTTTAAAAGTACTGTTATGTATGGAAATTTTCTGCTACATTACATCGTTATTTCAAATATTTAAATCTATGCTTGTTGATATTCTGTTTTGTGTACAGATTCGACTCGGGATAAAAGTTTTAAAAAGTAGATCATTATCTTTTGGATTTTTAATTTGCTTTATCTTAAGATGATTATTATTTCAGCTATTTTGAGTTAAAATCATAATAATTCTCGAACCATTATTTGCTACAATTACGTTAACATTAAAATATTCAATAGCAATGTGCTTTTTACATTCTTTTTTCCTTTTATTTCTGAATTTCTTTATTATTGTATAGAATTCCTGTTACCATTCCGTATAATTCATGTATTGAATATAAACTTCACGACTTTATTTACTCTTCATAAAATAAAGAGATCTAGTAGTTCATGCGTTGGTAAACATAATTAAAATTTCATAATTATTTTATTGTCAACTGTGGCGCTTCAATCAAGACTTTTAAAAACGGAACTGCGGATATCAAGTTTAATTTCGATATACACAAATGTGTTGGCCTTGTATTAAAGGAGCATAATTTTTTCTGTATTTGGTTTTAGATAGTAAAGATTCTGTCGTCCTTTTTTATAATATGAATAAAGATGTTTATGTTTCTTAGACGTTCAGTTGATTATTTCAAGCATAGCTTGGCAATCAACTTAGAGTTCCTTGCGAATTCTTTTTAGATGTGATGGGTTTCGTTGTGCGAAGCTACAAGTGCTAAATATTTACTTTACGGAATCGCAAATCGAAAAGATTATTAAATATTTTTGCCAATAAATATAACAATCGCTTTCTGTTCCAAGTAATGTGACATGAAATTTTCAAAAACTTAATTCGTCCTGACTCTGAATCTGCATCTATTCATTCTACATTTTTTAATATTTTTAATTTAATATTTTTTGCTTATAAGCAAGAGGTTCCACGTACATTTTATTACTTCACATGTGAGTATAATTATAACACATAATGGAATCAGTTCTAAGGATTTCTACGTAAAGTAATTCGCTTATTAATTCAAAATTTCTATCAGAAGTGTTTTGATTTATTATAAAAATTGAAATAATGAAAAACGACGAAAAAAACTAAAATATATTTAACCCCTGACAATTTTATTAAATTCATGAACTATATCATAACTTATTATGAAATTCAGAATTGATGAATGGAAAAATAAAAATGAAAGAAAAAAATAAAAAAGTATAAGAATGCATCTCTCTATCTATCTCTCTCTCTCTCTCTCTCTATATATATATATATAAATTTATATATATATATTATCATAATGAACAGCATAATCATTAAAGATTTAAGTCAGAATGTAAGGGTTTCTGCTTTTCTTTTCAAAAGCTTAAAATGTCTTAAGAACATTCCTTACATTCAGGAAAAGTTTCATGAAATAGCGTTATCCCTTTAAATATGTGATCCCAACTTACAAACATTATTAATAACTTAAAAATGAATGACATTTGAAAATTTGAATTGAACATGAGTTTTGTGTATAATTTTCTGATAAGATATTGTTACAAAAGTCGCATGGTTGGCGTACATGTATACAGATTAAGAAGCAGAATAATGTTAAAAAGTAAATGACTCTTTATTGTATGAATATTTCAGCAAAATACTAAAGTTGCACAGATAACAAAACCTGAGCTGCACTTGTATAACTTCAAGACAAAGATCACCAATAAATCTCAAACAGAGCACTTTGTTTAGAGCTCAAAGGTTTCTTATTAGCTTAGCAGCTCACTTGCTGATCAAACCTTAACTGACTCTCTTGATTTCACATCTTGCTTTTAGACCTTTTCAACAGGAAGTGACGTCAAAACATAGGGAGTGAAATAGTATGTAGAAAGTTCTTGATATTTTTGGCTTCCAGTTGAAATAGGACTTCAGTTCAGGATTTTTCTAGAAAATTTGTTTTGTCACCAAAATGAACTCCAAGGTTTCCAAAATGATCGCTAAGGTTAGCATGTCAGGAAAACAACTCTACAGCTTCGTAACATTATTTTGGCTTATCTTTAGAAATATATTTTTAAAAAATCTATATATCAATAGATTTTGCTGCACTGAAAATACTGAAATTTGGCATTTTGTTTTAGATTGTATTAGTTTTAAGTTTATATGAAACATTTTCTTGCACCCTTCGTTATGCAATTAAATATATACTCTGGTTTGAACCAACAAAATGCTGGTAATTACTACATTTTGAGTCAAAAAATATTATTTTAAATATTTCTCTACCAGGTAGGTGTTAAATTAATATGCGATCTGTGTTGTAATCGAGAAAAAACAATCCAGAACAAATAATATAATGACGTTTTGTAATATGAAAGTAAATTCTTTTATCATGAAACGGGTTTGTAATTACGTGTAAAATAGAACAATTTAAAAATATTTTAGTTTATTTGTGAAGAAATCTAGAACACATTATTACCAAAATCATATAATTACAGCATATTAGTTCTAAAAAGTTTTCAATAGGAAATAAAGTTCCTATTTGGCAACTCCAGTCTCACAAAAATATTAAACAATATTACACAATATTGAAAGACATTCACAATGCCATATAATATTATATAAAGTCGAACAATATTGGGAATGGCATTCTATGAGTCAACGAGGAAAAATTCAAGCTCCGTAAGGAGATTCACTTTCCATTTGCTATTAAAAGTATCGAATAGTACTGAAATGCACTGGTAAGCAATTTTGACTTTGCTATTTATTTGCTATTGCCTATCTAAAATTGTAGAAATACTAGTCCTTTACAATAAGTATAAGTACATTAAGTATGAAAGCTTCACGATTAAGTACTGTTTTATTTGTTATATAAACGTTTCGTAAAAATAATTTTTGGACAGGATATAAATGTTCAAGGGCTATTTGAATATCAAATGAAGAAAACAGTTGAATTTGTGAAATTTGCGACTGGTCTGCTAGGTGCATCAATTTAGACGAAAGACGAAAATATCATGAAGTATAAAAATACTCATATCAATGAGCCGAAATTTTGCATTATCAGAAAAAATGGCTTTCTGCTATGACATCTGTAAAATTAATCCTTACTGCTATAAAAACATTATTTAGCATTAATATTCATGAATGTTGTCTTCGACTCAATTCGCTTGAAAACACAGTAAACATTTAAAGGTTATTGCTCTTCACATTTAAACATTTATTCAATATTGTAATATCAGACACAGTGTGCAAGCGCCTGATACGCTGTGTTTACATTTTGCTCAGAAGACATCTTTACAGAAAATGTGTTGTTGTGGATTTGTGTTCATTTGACAAAAAGCAGAAATGCGATTGTCTTCAACATTTTATTTCAAATTTCCCGTAGCAATCTCAAGTTATTGATTTTATGTGAATGTGAAAGATCAAATTAAGTTTACTTTTTTACCTACATTGTTCCGTTGGCGAGATGTTGGCGCTAATTCTAAATGTTCAGTTAGGTGACACTGTAAGTATGGGGACACCATTTCATGACTATAGTTGCAGTCGTTCGGAAATTAAGGGGTGTGTGGCTAACTTCAATGGGCAACCTGTATGTTCATCTTTGATTTCTTTTGTAAATCGGAATTATAAGAAGTAAAATAAATTTATTTCGAAAAAACTGAGAATAGGGAATGGAACCTATTAACACAAGTTCCCTGTCTCATGACAAACGAAACAGCATATCACCAAACCCGATTCATTAGTGATGCAAAAAAGTGGATGTTAAAGTTTGAATTTTTCGAAACTTTGTCACAATTACGGATGTCATGAGTTTCAAATAATAGTTTATAAATATTGGTCAGTTAAATAAACAGGCATATAAATAATAAATTTGACGATTTATTAAAATCATTTAGTCATGTAGACTAAGGTTAAACTGAGAAATATTTAGTAATTTAATAATGATAACTAATAAGGTGGGTAGCATTTAGAGTAATTTTTTCTCAGATTAATTAAAATTTTAAATTGGCTATCTCAATGACTGAAATTTCAAAGCGGAAGAAAATTCTCAATTTTTCTCAACCAGTAACGGATATTTCTGTCGTTTTTTCTCACATCTCATATGAACACGAGACTGCACGTTTCAACCAAATACGGAAAAAATATTCTGAAATATTCGTTACTTGCTTTCAGTTTTTACTTCCTCTTTGAAATTTCAAAACATTGAGACAGGTGGTGGTGCTTGTTTAGCGAACGATATGGTACGAAATAGAGGCGAAATGTGTGAATAATCTGTTTTCAACGGATGTATTTGATATACATTTTCAATTGAAATTAGGGCCTATTTATGATTTTTACTTTTAAGACTTGGAAACAAAAGTCAGAAAAGGGGGCAAAACCAAGAAGGTTTTAAAACAGTGCAGTAAAAAGCTCATTTCTTATACTGTGAGGACAAACTACATTATGCCATTAGACTACCAAAGCGGTAAAAAAAAATTAAAACTCTGATTGAAAAGAAATGCACGAAGAATGATGAGATGTCGTAAACATTTAGAATTAATCAAAAGAATTTGATATAAGTTTGTACTCATAATATACTTCAAAATTTGTTACAACCTGGGTTTAATTTTTAGTTAGTTTTTACAAAAGTTTGCTTTTGCAAAGAAATGGCATTACTAGTATAATTTTAACTGAATATTCTAGTAAAATATTATGAAAATGAATAATGTATTAGACGCTTTATGAATATTAATTCAACCATCCACAGAAAATCCTTCATCAATTTTTTTCTCAAAACGCATTCCAGAAAATAGTAAATAAAATCTTCCCATCTCCAAAAATTTAAATTCGCAAACAAATGGTATCATTATTAATTTTTTGTCCAACTGTCCAATAGATAACGTATTTATCCAATCCTGAAAAAATCGACCGTGAACAAACTCAAAATCATTCACATCATTCTCCATAGAGCAAAGATTTGTCAAAAGTGCGTGCAAACGATTTCTGGAAGTCAGCAATTTTAATGGTCGGAAAATAACTGTTCGTATTTCCCTTCGTTAGTTTCATTCCCCTAGCATAATCCGCAGATGAACGTTTTATATTTGCCTCAGATTGATTGGGTTGCGATAGATTTCTACCACAGATAACCCTGTGGTGCGAAAAATGAAAGAAGTGTTTGTTTGTGTGGGATTTCGACAACGAATAAGTGCCGAATATGTCCAAATGTGTGGTTATTTTATAGGCTTAAAATGGGTTAGCTCTAGTTCATTAGAATAGTTAATGATGCACCTTTTTAAAAAGGCATTTTAAAGATTCCCGACTGTATATAAACTTCTCTTGTAATCACCATAAGCAATTGTCTGAAATAAAAGCCAAGTTTCAGCAACTTTAAAGGAATAAAATAAACCAAAGATTATATTTTAATAATAAGCCTACCTAACGCTTAAAAACATAAATAAAAGCATTTAGTTCAAAAAGTATACAAAAGATTGTATTTTTATCCCATCGATTCCTTTTCAAAATAAATAACGTAAAATAGAACTAAGAATTTTTCATTATTATTGCCTTGATCTAAAACTTCTAGACTATCTTTTAATAAAATGGGTAAAATCAAATTTCCTATATTTAAAAGTTAAATATAACATTGTTAATTCAAAATTATAGTTATCTATTTTTTAAGACATCTGATGTCAAACTACTGATTCAAAACCATGCATTTAAATTGTGAATGAACTTAAATCTCAATACAGGAAAGCACCATTTAGACGTCTTTCGAGGAACTGACGTAAAATGACGTATCAATAAAAACACCTAATGTCGAAATGTCAAAAAACAACTTGGATTATTACAAATTTTATGTTACTAATTCAAATTCAATAAAACTGAATGATTTTAAAGATTTTTAAGAAGTTCTAGTATATTACTATATATTATGGGAATAATAATGAAATTTTAAAATTATAAATTTATCATATAAGTTTTAAAAAATTATGCCTTTGTGACATTCTTGAGTGCTAATCATACATGCGCATTCAGCTAGGCCTTTATTTGGAAATGGTTTGGAGAGAAAAGTTTGTTACCTCGTTGCTTTCTGATTGTGTCAGAAATTTTGCGAATTTCCGAAAGGAAAACGACGTATACTTGAAGTTCTGTGTCATATAATCGGCTTCGCTTATTACTTAATTAAAAGATTGGTTATGATTGCATCGCGACTGTGATGAAACGACGTATAAATAAGAAACGTATAAATTGGTATTTTACTCTGCACTTTTTCTTGTAACAAACAGCAATAGAATTTTTTAAAAAGGGCAGGGAATTAGCGTTCGAAACCGCGACCCCGTGGGACCGACTTCATTTCACCACGAACCTTCATGTATGTGGGATTCCGCCCTCACACCGCCAAGAATGCCGTCCGTAGCCGTAGTTTAGAACCAACGATTGGCAACGATCTGTGAGCAGACATCACGTGACTCGATGGATCTCTTCTCTTGCTAGCAACAGAACTGATCCCACATTTGCGAAGAATAGACTGTGCGCGATTGAGCGATGGAATGCGATGCCTGAACTGCCGTGATGACTGACTAAGTTAACTTGATGTAATAGGGCAGTAATTCTTTTACTTTATCTCTTTCCTTCTATGTTCATCCCCCCCAAATGTTTGTTCTTGTCTTGTTTATCAAATATTTGAAGAACCAAACCAACTGTGTTCTCATCTGTTCATAACACTGCATACTTCTCACATGGGAGCTAGACTTCCATACTACATGTATGTTCAGCTTCATTTCGTTATGGCGAGAAGACTTTGGGAAGAGTAGGATTATACCGGGTACCCTTGATTGTGACGATATTATTTTTCCTATCCAGAAGATAGATACAGAATTATACTCTAAGTCACGAAAAAAGAAAAGTCACATTAGCGTATGGTAACTGTTGAATTCACCGGATGTCAACTCTCTAATGTTAGTTTGATTTTAAACTATTCTTTCTTAAAAATCATTACAGTTATAAAAATATATTTAGTCCAGATTATTATATGTTTACTGGGGATTTATACTCTATTAAATAATAACGATTTACTACAATAAATGCGTGGTTCTATTTCGTTTTTTAATAACTTCTTCACTCAGTGTAAAATCGGGTACTCCAGGTAGCATAAGACCGGGACAGTCAGTATTAATATTTCTTCCAATGAAGACAATAAAAACGTATTAAACGTTGATTGTTTATATTGTAATGATGTATTTTCTAATTTAAAGAAAGAAGAAGGTTTCATCCAATCGAAAAACTCTCTTAGCTGGGCCCACGAAAGCTGCATTGGTCCGAAGGAAGAAGACAACTGCTTTGCATGCGAATTTTGCTTATATAACTTAATTTGTCTTATAAAATAAAAATGAATGCAACTTTTCTAACGACAAACGAGTTTTCCTAATTTCCCATAACATTAACATGTGTGTCCGGTTCTACCCCACTAGTGGGGTAAAACCGGGTAGTTTAACTTTATAAAAAACCATTGATAAAAAATGTTATGAATCTGTGACTTTTCTTTAAAGATATTTTGTTTGCGACACACAACGAACATTTTAACAAAATTTGGCAAACTCTATGGTGAATATTTTAGCTCAAACAGATCTTCGAACCTTAGCTACCCGGTTTCACCCCACTTTCCCCTACTACCAAATCATTAACGACCGGCGATAAACTAGTTTCTTTTGTAATGCACTATAATAGTTCTTCATTACGATTCCGAATCATTTTTCTAAATTTTAAGCGTTATCATACCAGACAATAGAGATTGATATTATCGGTGTACTAAAAAGGAGAAAATAATTTGTTAATAATCAAACCAAGAGATTTGTTAATAATTAAAACAAGCAAAGAGAGCAATGGAGTTATTTAGATATTTTTTGTCATTTTTGTTTTACATTAACACATATACATATTTCTTTAAACTTAATGACAAAAACTAATACTTACAATTACAGGGTAACAGTTTGTTGAGAGGAAGTATGAAGGGGACAATGAACTTACCTAGAGTAGAAAAAAAGAACATGTATAAGAAAAAATGACAGAATTTTTAAAAAAAGCATGTTATGTCAATCAGAGAAGTCAATCAGCAATCAGCAACATTAAATAAGAAAAAAACTGAAAATGCAAGATAACAATTCCTGCATAAGAGATATCACAAAATGTCTTACTATTCTAAAAATGTCATTTTAAGACAATATTTACTTTGCTTTATGGTGAGCATATTTCTAAGAAGGGAAAATTTAGGTTATATATAACTATATAAAATACCAGAAGTTTCATATCACAAAGCTGAATTTCACTGTTCAGAGAAATAGATGAAATGACTTAAGGTATTGAAGAACTAATTCAAGACTAAGCTGCAGTTGTTGAAGCAACGTGTGCTAACCTAAATTAGAATGATGGATATGAACTACGATTTTGAAGTTGGATACCGTATTGAGCACATTTATCTAGAAATATAAGAAATGTACCCTAATGCACCTCCAAATGTTTCTATCATGTCGTTCACTTTCAGTGTTTATAAAATGTGATGCCCGTCTGAATTTTTGGAAAATTTTTGGTTGCTTTGCTTTTCTCGCATCTCTTGTTGTGTTAGAAATTTTTGATTAGTGAAGGAGGAAAGCTCAGAATACGGTTCGAAAATTATTGTTAGGAATTTCTGAACTATAAATTTCTCTCTCTCCCTCTTAATTCAGAATTTCTAGTCGTTCAAAGATACCGGATGGCCCAGCCTGTTCTGGTCGTTATTTGCCATTAAAAAAAAATCGGTTTAATTAAAGTTATTAATCCCAAGAATATCAAAAATTTAAAGGATTATCACAAAGTGTCGGCAGATTTCATAAATGCAATCTTCTCTTCAAAGCTCTAGCCTCAAAATGCGACAAAGTAACAAAAATCTTGTGTTTCAGAGATTTTCTGACTAAACCTTCATCGAGGAATTAGAAGCTCGTGTAGAGATCCCACCCTTCCAAGACACAAATTTGTGTCTCGGTGGGGTGGGATATGAGGGAAGATAGTTAGAAATTAAATTTCACCGAAGCGTTTCTTATGATTTCTAACGGTATGCTTGATTCATGCTGAATGGATATCGGTTTCTTCGGAAGTTGGTGATAAATGGTTAGCAAAACATTGCCATGCCTATTTTTAGTCAGAAAAGAATGTGAGTGAAGAACGCAAAAAGTAGTTCCATTTTTTGGCGTAATGTAAGAACGCTCCAGAAGCCCTGAAAGACGTAAGCTCAATCTATTACTTAGCTACCTGAATTTTGTACTGAATAGCATATTTGTATACTGGAAATGAAATAGTGATTATTTAAAACCTACTATGCCAAAAAAAAATTTGGCGAGAGTGTAGAGAAAATGCTTACAAAGTTTCATAATTCTAAGTAAAATTATAAGTCCGTAAATATCAAGATAAATGAAAGTTTTCTTTTAAATAATCATCTAATTATATCAACAGAAGAAATTCATTTCCTGCTGTAGTGTGTCTATAGGAGTATTCTTTTTCTATTTATATTTGAAAATATATTTAAAGTGTCTAATAAACAACTTTTAATTTTTTTTATTTCAGCCATGATTAAAGGGTTAAATTTGAATGTACTAAATTTTCTGAGAAAATGAAGAATTCTGGTTTAAAAATAAATAACAATGTCCTTAAACTCAAAATGTTTTAAATATTATTTTTTAAGTTTATTTGTACCCTTTAATCTTTTCTACTCTTCCGTATAAAGCCTAAAAGGAAAATGAAGATCATATCAAAAGAAAGAAATAGGGAGTTTTAATTTTCCAAGCTCCATCTTTTATGTATGGCACTCTAAAATGTCTAATTTGCGATTTTCATAAGAGCAATTACGTACTGAAATGGGAAGTATTATA
>BGPR01023259.1:0-24424 GCA_013235015.1 Araneus ventricosus | reverse complement strand
CCTTAAAACATATTTTATTACGACAAATTTTCGGTGAAAACTTAACAGGTGCGATGGCCTTGTAGAAAGTTTGTGACTTCTGGATAGGAGGATTTTGGATTAAAGCCCGATTCTACAAAAGATTTGTCGTGTATGTGAGCCTGCTGTATGTTAAATCTTCGGACGACAGTCAAACATCCTCACGTTGGAGTGCGATGAAAGTTTGAAAGAAGGTGCCGACTTTTGTATTGTCCTCGTTATCTGACCTCGGTTCAGAGTTTCGATTGCCATCCCAAAAATAGCTTCCCATTTGAAGCTAGACGAGGGCTATCATAACTCAAAGCAAAAATTAAATTAATTCTTTTTAAAGTCTTCTAATCATGCGATACCATTTCTCATTTTTCGATTGTAATATGATGCGAAGCGGATAAAACGGAAATAATTATTTTTCTTCTGAATATTGTCCTATGGTATCTTTTTGCAATATTTCCTTTTAAAAGAAGGAACATTGTGAAATCTGCTTCCATGTGCTCGCATCAACTTCCGTTTACCGTTTTTGACTGAGTTTATTGAACACAAAAAATATACAGAAAGCATTTTCTAGTTATTTAAATTTAACCGACAGTTGAAAATGGCTATGAACATTACTCCCTTCCCCCTTCTGAAGAACATAGTAATAGTACAGATAGTTATAGCAGTTTATTATAGTACTCGAATCGCCAAGTTGATAGATAAATTTGAAGAACTGGAGGCGAGGGTTTGAGATTTAAAAGAAAAAAAAGCAAAGAAGGGGTTTAAAGAGTGTCTTCCCGCCTACTTTTTTTCATAAAGTGATATGCATTCTCTGACTAGAGCATTCAAAGGTTAAAGAATGGGGCTTAGATCACGAAGAATTTCTTACTTCCAGTGCTTACTGTATGAGCACTCTTGCTTGGCGTTCGGAAGGGAAAATTAACAGGACAAAATCTGCCGAGAGCTTGGTTAGAAGAGGAAACTTTAGAAATCCACTAGCGTTTTTATTGCCCTTTGGGCAAGCAGGGTCGGCGTGGGCAAGAAAAAAACCCAACCTATTATATATATTTCTCTCTCTCACTCTTTTCGAAATTGTTTCTTTTATAAATTGTGTCACAGACTTTGTTTTTTTTTTCTTTTGCATGCCTTTTAGTGCACTTTTGTTTCTTGTCCCTGTTGCATGAGGTTGTACTTGTTAGAAATTTGTTTCTTTTTATTTTTCTAATTTTATTTATTATTTATTACATTCTATCTATTTTTTATTTTTTTGCTTATTCTGATGCATGTTTATTTATTATGCTTGTATTTTATTGTATTTATATTTTGTATTGTATTGTTTTGTATTGAAATTTTTGTTTTCACCGACTAGTGACACGCTTTTTACCCTTTGGGTAAGCTGGGTCGGAATGGGCAATAATAATAGCGTTTTTATTGACCTGCTCCTATTTCAAGGAGCAGGACATTATAATTTTGTGGAAAAAATGGCAGATACTGAAAAAAGACAACTATTCGTCGAAAAACCAAACATGGAAGGACTCTTTTGGATAGACTGGTTGAGAAATGACATCTTTGGCTGAAAATAATAAAAGAAAGATCGATCCTATTCACATATGGAATTGTGACTATCATATCCGACCGAGTTCCATAGCATGCATCCACAGACCAGGCAACATTATTTTTACAGTGATGAATGGAAATATAGAGATAATGAATATAATGAAAAGAAATATAAATGGAAAAAGCTATTTTTTTTATCCATTCTAAGAAATGGTCAGGACCAAAATGCAGAAATGCTTCTTAGACATCCTTGTGAGGTACTTGTGCTGCATCTGAATTGGCCGAGTGCTTTCATAAGCATAATAGTACAAACTGAATCCGATGAAATGTAGTACAAATGAAACGGACTCAAAAAGTTAGTACTTTCCACAGGATGGCAAGTCGTATTCTCGTCTTTAAAATTCGAACAGATTGAAAAGAAGCTGATCACGCAAAAATCCTTCAAGAATTCTGGAATGCCATTCTGAATTAGAATGAGAGATGGAGAGGAAGAACTTTTTTTCCCGTTAATAATTACATTGAAATACACAAAACCTCAACCTTTTACAATTGAGGCAATATTGATAACTTTGTTTTAGAACCCAGTTTAATGCTTTTCTATGCACTTTCTTTAAAACATGCTTCGAGTTTTCCGAAGATTAGTAATAAAGGTTTGTTTACATTTATACTGTTCTGTGAAATCTTTTTGGGGATAGAGAAGCTGGCATAGACGAAGCATATGACCTATTAAAAAGATAGATAATATTTGCCAAAATTTTGCAATTCGTTGGACGCATATCTATATAGATGCTTCAATGATTTGTAAGTAAATTATCTCATGTTAGAAAAATGATGATCTAAGTAGTAGGTGGTTGCGGTTTTACCTTTTCACGTACGGTAAATAACGATTAACCCCTTAACTGGTTTGGCTGTACGCCTTGCGTGCATCGCAATTCTAAATTTATAAACTAAAACAATCATTTACAGACGTTATAATTCGATACAAAAATTAAGAGGAATCCATAAACAGTTTAACTGTCTTTTAGGTTCTCAATTGAATTAAATGGCAATGCATTCCCAAAATAGAAGGCGCCATCTAATTAAATATTTGAGAAAACAAACTAGTTAAGGGGTTAAATGGTAATACGAAGGAGCTTTTATTGATTATATCAATTTCATTTTACATCGGCAACAATTCAACGAGGCAGAAGAAACTGAAATTATTTTTCTAAAATTTTATTAAACCAATTTAAATTTTGAAGCAACAAATTTAAATTTTTAAATATTGAAGTATTTATACTACATAACGACCGCGTCAAATTGACGCGTAACTATAGAGTTAGGTATAAGACATAGAAAATTTCGAGATTAGAAAACATAGGCAATAATGAATTTTTTTAAAAAAAATATTTTTCTCATATCAAATGGATAAAAGTCAGCGTAAATAAATAATAACAATATAAATATAAACAATATCTGTATTTTTTCTTGAAAAGTTTGAAATGCGTCGAAATGACCGAGTCGCGTAAACCTAGTGTTAAAGAAAAACTAAACGTATAAATATGTGTCAGTATAACTTGAAGAGGTTAATGGCGCAAGAGCCACGTTTCGACATGCTGCGCCAAACATATGATTAAAAACTGAAAACTCCTCTAAATGAAGGAAATGAAAATAATTAATAGTCAATCATAAATTAAATGAGAATAGATCTGAAATACAAAAAATTAAAAAACAGGGACGCAAAGTGTTATCGAAACATAAAATCGAGATAAAGAAAAGTTGCTCTTAAAAATGATTAAAGATCTTAAGAGAAAAATGTTTAAAAGAATTTTGTTAGCTATAAAATTAGAGTTTTAAAAAATTACAATGAAACTTGGCAAAATCAAAGCTGATCGGACCACAATAAAAATTCGAATTAAAAAACTTGATCTAATAATGAGAACAGTAAGAGAAAAAAAGACAAAGATGTCAGTAAAGATTTAATTTTTGATATTAAGCAATAAGTAATTTTAATAAACGATGATGAATATAATTTAAAAAATAAATTTAATAATATTTTAAATAAAAATTTTAAAAATATTTTTATGAAAATATTAATTGCGAGAAATAAACAGTGCAATTCACATCAAATGTGTTGAAATTTTTTTTTATATTTAAAGTAAGAATTGTTTATTGCTTATTTGACTGAATATATTGAACAACAACTGCACAGCATGTGTGTTTATAATTTATATAATATATCTGAAGATTTATGTTTAGCGATTCAATATAAAATAAAATCGAAGTACTAAAATCAGAAAGCAAAATTTCAAGCTAAAAGAGCGACGCTATATTTTTAAACATCCCGTCATATTATAGGAAAAAAGTAGTAGTGTTTCAAAATGGAAGAACTTTACAAAATTTTTATCATTGCTAACTTCTGAAGTTAAACCTTAACTATAATCACCACAAAATTTAATAAAAGAACTTGAATATTTTCTTAAAAGCATGCTTTAAAAGGAAACTTGCTCAACACGGAAAAAATAATCCTAATCTTCATAAATAGGTTATCAACAATGGAAGAAAAACTCGGAATGAAATATTTGTAACCACAATGAAAACGACTGCAGCTTCATTTCGATGATAAAAAGTATTCTTCTAAACTATACCTTAAAATATTTAAAAAATATATATTAAAATTTGAGGAAGAATTGTACTGCAACTAAATTGGAATCATTGAAAAGATAATTTTGTGAATTTTAAGATGGTGCAAACTAATTTTTGTGCTGCAATAATTTCAGAAATTCTCGGGGGAAAACATCAAAATTTCTCTTAATTTTTAATAAATTAAAATTTCAAAAAATTCCACTAAGATGCACGTTTTCATCCTGAAAAGTATGTTTGTGCCAAATGTGGACGCTTTAAGTCCAACAATCTGCCCCCGTAGAGCGCCAACAGACACACATATTAGCTTTTATTACTAGTGGAGATAAAGATCTAAGTCTAGTAGATTCCTTGTAATACTGTGAGTTGCTTAGAAATTTTTGAACTCCTAATTATGAACGGTTTTTTGAACCAAAAAAGGACTTGCAAAATACTATCTGCAACGTTATCAATTAAGGATCACTAGAATCTCTTATAAAACTATCAATATCTAAAAAACTTGACTTACCAAGACTCCATTGAGACATTGAGTTGAAACCTGCAATAAGAAGGAAGTTGGATTCACAGCTCAATCTACAAAATTTCCCCACTCTGAGGCGCCTTTTCAGGTCACCTCATAACAGACCTGTTTGTTACCAAATACCCAATCAGGGTACACTTGCCCGCTGGCATTCTGACTTACTAAAAGGGGGAGGGGAGGAAAGAAAACTGAGGAGGAGGAAAGGAATCTCTGTTCTCACTGAAGGCAATCAAAGCTATACTTTGCTGTTAGTTTTCTGTTGTTGCTGTTAATTTTCACACCGTTGTTTTGCTGCCTTATTGCTGATAACTTTCATACCATTTCGTTCCTCTGGAATTTAATTGTTTTCTATATTATTCTCATTTTCCCTCAATTTTCAAAGAATAATAATGTTTAGTATTGCGCATTGCTTCCGTTTTACAATGGCATTCCAATTAAAATTCGGTTTAAAGTATTTGAACATATGTATGTGCGAAAACAAAACTGGGGAAATTCCAATTTCAGCTTACTTTGACAAGAAAAATATAGACAAGAAAGTGCAAGAATACTCAAATTTTGCAGAATTGTGAATCTTCCAATAGTAATGGTTAAAGAACGTTCAAAAGCAGAAGCGAAAATGTTTAGCATGCTGTAAAGCTTTAACTGTGTTGTTTTCTCTTCTATCTGATTAGATCAGAGACGGGTAAACTACGGCCTGCTTAAAAGTTCTATCCGACCCGCCGCAGATTTTAAAATAATAGTGTAACAATTTAAAATAATAGTATAATCAGTATATCTAGGTTTGAACCAGATTATGAGGAACTTTTAGAAATGCAAACCCAGCTTCATTCATTGCATTTGAACTAAAGAATTTTTTAAATAATATTGTTTTGAGTCCTTATTGAGCAGCGGGCTAATATAATAATAAATTATATTATATAATTATAAATGACCTGCCCCTTTTTTGCCTCGCTCCTAAAAAACGTTTGAACATCCCTGAATTAGATGCTACGTCCTGCTTTGGGAATGTGTTGCTGTATTGATTCAACTAAGAGGCTATAGAACCAGTGGCGAATCCAGGATTCGGGTCTGGGGGGGCTGAGGTCATACAAATTTTGTATCGTAGTGGCGAATACCAAACCTCATGGCTTCTATAAACCAAAACACTTTAACTTTACAGACTTTCCTCTCCTGACAATAAGAATCATAAAGAACACTACAATACTTTCGGTAATTTAATAAAAAATGCTATGAAATAACTAGCCAAAAAATGTTTTCTACCGCGCCAATGCTACAAGTACAAGTGGAATGACTAGAAAAGAAGGAAAATTTCCGAGCCTATCAAGCCAGAAAGCAATGTTGTAACGATTTTATTACTATTTTTTAAATGAAAATTAAGAGCAAATAGTTGTAGTGATTTTAAATTAAATCAAGAATTTCGGTTTAGCTCTGGGGGGGGGGGCGGCAGCCCGATAGCCCCCCCCCTGGATTCGCCACTGTATATAACATTTAAGATGTTTACGGATAACTCATAATCTTTTAATCGAATAATAACGTCTGAGAATGCTCAATTTTAGCTTAAAAGTTTAAAATACTATAATTCGATTCACTGGTGGCACTCGGGATAGCTGAGGAAACTCTCATAAATTACATATAGTGGTGAATAACAATAATTAAAAAGAGGGGGTTTTTGCATTCTAAAAATAAACTGTTAATATGGTAAATCACTGGGAGAGTGCATTTTGAATCTATTAGATGTTAAAAAGAAATTGTTTCGAAATTTGATACAACATTTTGGTAAGCGGAATAATCAGTTTAACGGCTAGTAATGACTTGTGATTGATCAAGAAATAGGAAATATTAGAAACACCTTCAAAAATCGCATGATCTGAGCCCCATCGCAAAGTTGTGACATAGTTTAAAGCAGGGGTTTTGTAGGTTAAAATAAATTTAAAAGAGTTTCTTTGAAAAAAGACGGGAAAATATCTCATTCGTTCGGACGAAGTGACTTGTCGAGTCAATGCCAAAAAGATTATAAGCTATAATTTGCAAAATTAGCCTTTTCATCAAGTGTTAACATCTATGACTTTAGGACATAATTCTGTACATTTGTCTCTGTGTTCAAATACTTTTTTTTTTATCTTTCAGATTTTGAACTTTTATTATCCTTTGGTTAATGTTAGTTTTATAACAAATTATTTAGAGTTAAAATGTGTGGAATTTAGAAATATAAATATTATGACATTTAATTTCAACATAGATAATCTATAAATTTAATTTTACTAACTCACTTGCTACAAAATCTTCCAAACCACGAGGCCTAGAAACTTGGCAGGTAGTTGTTTCTTGTGTAATAGGTGCTCACTAAGAAAGAATTTTTTGAAATTTTAATCAGAATTTTAATTAACTGAAAATTAATCGAAATTTTAGAATTTTTTCGCCAAACTTTGAAGCATATTAATACATTAAAATTATTTTTCACTCCATCTTAAAAATTTTAACTTTTCAGTGACTTCAATTTTATTTCCTTTGTGACATTTTAAATAATTCATTTTCCAAAAAGTTTTGAAACACAATTTGTAGCAATGCTTTCCTTTGTTGTAATGAAATTCAAATTAATTTTGATGTTTCTCTACATCTTTCACTCACGTGTTTTCCCACTTTCAAGTTATAAATATACGAGAAAATCACCCGTGGCCGTGTCACTCATCGTGTGGCCGTAGACTAAGACATTAAGTACATCAGGAAATATTTTCGGTATGTTGAATGAATATAAAATAACTAGAAAATCACCCATCATGGTATGACGGGTGCAAATTGCCTCTTCATTTGAGAGATTTCCCGTTAAATTTGACGTGTTTAAATAGATATATATGCGAGAGAAATGTTTTACATTGATTGAAAACAAATAAAATAAACATATGTTTTATGACAGGGAATGTTTTTTATTTACATATTTCTTTATTCAAAAAATCATCGTGGTATCCATCCGTGAAATTCATCGTGCATCGTGGCGTCCAAACTATATCACGCGCATGATATACTACTGACTTAATTGACTACTTTCTATTAAAAAGCGGAAATTAATTTGAAATATATGATTAATATAATTTAAATTTTCTCAGAAACTATTGATCATAGCAAGATAAATTTTATATCAATCGATAGAAAATTTTATTTCACTATTTTGGAGCTATTAAATTTGAAATTAGAACGACAATTACTCTTTTAAATTTAAAATTTCTGAAATTTAGGTTATCTAACAATGCAATAATGCTGTTTAACGTCTCGCAGTGCTATGGCGCGAGTTTTATTGTTGGTGACAAAGAGCTTTACCGGAGGATCTGGGCTAGTAATTGCTTTCTTTGGACATTATCTCAAAAGCAGATTTTTAACTTTTTCTTTTATTTCGCAGTATTGAATATACACTCAAAGCAGTCTTGCATGGTAAATTCTGTTTTATATTTTATTTTCTTTAATTTTTCAATGCATCTAATTTATACATCACAAGTCTTTATAAGAATTTTATTCCACTTAATAAGTTTGTTAATTTTAATTACATTGCTGAAATATTTTATCGCAATATGCAATGCTGAACGCAATAGTAATATATTCTTAAAACGTTGGCAACGGCTTTTTTTGGAAGGGGTGTATGAAAATGATTTTTATTTTTTTATATTAAGTGAAAGACTTTATTGAAATTTTGTTTGGTTTAGTTTTAGTTTAGTTGCATTTACGTTCCGTTCTGAAGCAACACGAGGGCTATTTTTTGGGACGAACCTCGTAATTTTGAACGCTGTCAGATGACGAAGACGACACCTGAGCTGGCAACCCCTCTCTAAACTCCCGCACTATACCAGTGGGGGATATTTAGCTCCCTACTAAATTTTGTTTGGATTTACGAGCACGGAACTGGTGCTAAATTTGAATTTTCTCAAGCGATAACTCGCCAAATATGGATAAGATTTAACATGCTTAAGACCTAAAGGGTTGCAACATCTTAATGTTTGACGAAAAGTGGCCTAAATAGAGCGACGGTACAGTAACATGCTCTTTAAGTCTAACCGAGTTTATTACTTTTAACTTTGACGTTATTACAATGAAAATTTAACTTTAAAAATAAGAAACGAGATTACATTAGCAGCCATTTATTTCTTGGCATTGTATTAGAGATGGAGCGGCTAGATTTTCTTGGCGAAGCAAGCTTACTAAATTCTAAATTTCAAACAAAGCAGTTTTTGTTGTCTGTCCACTGTTCCTTATTATATAATTTGATGCATAACATTTTTTCATCGCTCTTTTAACTTCATATTATACTTTCTTATTGTGGTTAATCGATTTTTTTCTATCGATCTTCTTTAAAATGCTAATGCTATTAAGAAACACAACCGCTACAAACACTGTTCTATTGTTTTCATGAGCATGTTTCAACTCAGCTAATACACTATTAAATATTGCAATGCTTCCGTTTGTATCTTAAAGGTCAAATTTTGGGTGAGCTCACAGATCTGTAAGTAGGAGATGCATCAGAACAAGAAAGGAAACACACGTCTCCTAAAAGCCTTGAGAGTTAAATGCGTATCGCAAAATCAGAACTTTCAAATTCCTTTCTCTAGACACTGGAACACTGAATAACCCTACCAAATCATCCAATTGTGAATAAAAATCAAGCTCTCGAGATTAATTTTTATTCCGCAGTCGTTCCGGCAATGAAGAATGTTATTATTCCCAGCAGTTGTTGCATACATAAATATCAAATGCAACTCACTGACTTATTCATCATGAAACCTCCTAATCATGATGCCTAGGAATTTGAAATTTGGTAGATATTTAATAAGAAGCGATATTTAAAAGTTCATTCTCTAATAGAGAAAATCACCCCCGAAAAGCTACGTATTCAAATGCTTAAATATAACTTTATCACCATGATAAATATTAGCAATTTTCCAAACGGAACTAGAGATTGTTAAGTTTAGATTAATTTTTTAAATTATCCTAAGAGAATCGCGGGCGTTGGCTAGGAAGACACTGTCTTCCTCCCGAAACTCCCTCTAATCGCATGACTACCTCTTTAATCCAAGCGGGTGAAATTATACCTGTAAAGATTTACTATGGTAATAAGCAAAACTTGGGGATTACAGCCTTTGTTGCTTCAAATCCCATAACTCCTCTAATTCAAGTTCAAGCAAAACTAAGGGGCAGAATTTAATCCGCTCTCATTTCCTCTGAGAGTTTGGTCCTCCTCCAACCTAAAGGAAGAACTAGAAATGTAGTTTAACAAGAAATCCTTTAAAGTTACTTGCATTTGATAAGTTTTTTCTGTTTTGCTTCATATAAATATGTTTTTTGCTTCAAAAAATACGTTTTTTCTTTTTTAACGGGTTGCTTACCACGGTCGAAGCTGCGACAGGAATGCTAGTTACGATATGAAAAGAACTTTTAAAAATGCTGTTTCCTACATATGAAAATGATTAGATAAAAAGCGGCAAACATATTGTGGACCGAAGAAATGCTTCATGTTGTATTTTCTTCTAATATTGTTCATAATGATTTCATAAATTTATTAAGAGCCAATTTTTGAAGTGAAATATGAATTCGATTATAATTTAAACATTTCCGGAAAATCATTCTACTGTATTATTTAAGGGCTAAATATATTAACTACTAGCAGTACCCTCAAGGGGCGTTGTCCGTGACATCCTGAATTTCAATTTTTTTTAAAAAAAAGCTTACAATCTTCAGCTTCAGGTTTAAACTTTGAAGCCACATTGTGTAAATAGCTCCTTGAGATTATAGTTCATTTCTTTCCCGTTTCAGCGAAAGTACACGCAAGATGAATATGTCTTCTGAAACGAAAGACATATTCATCGACTATCAAAAAGTATAGAAAAAAAAAACAAATCAAAACCGTGATCTGTCAGCGCGACAACAAACGTTACGATCCACAGAGAAGAAGAATCAGGTGTCTCACTCCCATAGACTGTAATGGCAACTTTTCTAGCATTGCACTTCACTTTGACAGTATGCCATATGTAGACAACAAAGGAATTAACCAGAATACGTCAACATGAGGGGAAAAAAATTAACTTCGTTATTTTATTTATAAAAGTGAAACTAGATGTTACAAATTTTTGATTAACTTAAATCTACTTTGATATAAGTTAGGAAACATGTATGCTAAAACCAAAGGGATAATGACGTCAGTTGGTTTCGACGAAATGCATGCAGAAAATAGAACACTGAGACCTTGGTTAAGAAGAATCAAGGAGGGAAAAAATGGAGCGAAAATATTTTAACACGTCAGAAAAAAATTAATTAATATTCAACCATAAAAGATATTTTAACCGTTATTGTTTTAAATCAGGGGGGAATATTCCATTCATTACCTCAAGAAAATGAAAGAGATAACGTTATTAGAACGGGGGATGCAGTAAATTTAAAAACGAAAACAAAATTTTGTCGGCAAAACTGACTATTTTTTAAAATTTTTTCAAAAATCAGTAAATCACGTTTGAAGCTCAAAACAAATTTCATTAGAAAGAAAATTGTTTGTTCTATCCAATGGTGCATCGATTGTTTTTCAACTATCATTAGAAAAGATACTACAGCCGTAAACGTGCCGAGAATGGCCCAAAACAGCACAAAACGTTAAATAAAGAATTTTCTAGATTAAATTTTAAAATTCCGGCTTCGAGGTGCATTCAGTCACCATTACGGTTACCTGTGTACCAATTTTCATGGCTGTAAGTGCGATAGATTCGTCTGGATAACGCGGACACACACACACGTATACAAACATTGCATTTTATAAGTATAGACTAGCCGTCCTTGGCGACCAGCTGGTTCGTCAAGAACATTGGCCACGTTTAATTTCTATCGAATCTCATATGCATAGCTTGATATTCATGGTTCTTTCAACAAAGAAGTTGATTTCAAACTCAGATAGAAATCTAAGCACAGTAACTTTATAGCTGTTCTGTTTATTGTGTACATGAACCTCCCTGAAGGAGTTAAGTCACATGACGTCACAGTTGCATGAAAAACAGAGATGTCCGCGACATCTAACAGCATATTGTTTTACACTATGCTGTAACTTCACTTTTTTTTATCCTCATGCAAATCAGCAGTTGATTCCAGCATGAAATTGGCATGCGCAGTTTACATGTAATATGTGAGGACATTCTACAGATTTTAGATAGACTGAATCTTGCTCATAAAAAAATCACTAATATAATAGCCCAGATATGTCTCTCACTGATCCGGTAACGTTCTGACGTCACCAACAATAAAATTCGCGCCACAGCACTGCGAGTCGTTAAACAGCATTATTTCATTGTTAGAACACCTAAACTTCAGTAATTTTAAATTTAAAAGAATAATTGTCGTTCTGATTTCAAATTTAATAGCTCTAAAATAGTGAAATAAAATTTGCTATCGATAAAATAAAATTTGCTGTTGATATAAAATTTATCTCGCCATGATCAATAGTTCCCGAGAAATTTTAAATTATATTAATCGTATATTTCAAATTAATTTCCGCTTTTTAATAGAAAGTAGTCAATTACGTCAGTGGTATATCATGAGCGTGATATACATAGTTTGGACGCCACGATACATCTGATTATTTAGTGCAATGGTGATGATATAATTTTATAATATTTTTTGGCAACGTTCGACAAGCAGAGAAGTGCTTTGTTTTGATTAGAATTTCGAAAAAGAATTCCTTTGAAATGTTAACTTACGTTTGACAAGCTGAGAATTTCATGGTTGTTGAATTATTATGTACATATTTTGTATATATTTTTTACTATAATTTAATACTTTACAATCATGAATTAATTTACTATACTTTTTACGATGAATACCGACGAAGAACCCATCGCAAAAAGACGGTGGATGGCAAAGGAAAGGAAAGCAAGATGGTTAGCGAGGCAGAGGATGCGTGCAGTAGATGCAGCCGCTTATAGAAGACGCATCGAAGCCGAAACTCCACCACAAGCTGTCATAAAACATATTTTTATTTTATTTGTTTTCAATCAATGATAAACATTTCTCTCGCATATATATCTATTTAAACACGTCAAATTTGACGGGAAATCTCTCGAATGAAGAGACAATTTGCACCCGTCATACCATGATGGGTGATTTTCTAGTTATTTTATATTCATTCAACATACCGAAAATATTTCCTGATGTACTTAATGTCTTAGTCTACGGCCACACGAGCGGTTCTTCGCCGTTTCATCGCGGCGGCCATATCCAAACCACGGCCGGCAACACGTGCGGTTTTTCTGACGCGAGCTCAGTCATTTGTTTCTGCTTTCTAGTGCAACAAAGTGGGGAATTCAAACAGTTGCTCGTGTGAAACTTTTGATACAATAGAAATGTATAAATAAAAGATTCATTCCATTTATATCGTACTTGAAAGCGAAGCAAATGTGTTTATAATTTCATTAGAGTTTTGGTTGTTTTTCCCCCTTTCAATAAAAAAAATAAAGATAAATCATGGACTCTTAAATATTTCTTTAAATTAAGAAGGTAATCGAGAGAATTCTTGCTTTAAATTGAACCATATTAATTTCTTTTATCACTAACGCAAGTTTTGAGGGAATTGAGTTTTTCTCCACACACGCACGCACACACAGCAAACCTGGTAGGATTGCAACGCAATCCTCCTGGTGGTTGGCGAGCAGGGGGCAGAGCCACCTAGTGTATTTATAAAGGAATAAATGTGAAATATAATAGCTGCAAATAACGGCTCAAAATACAATCAACACAAATCAAAACTACAGTCCCAGATCAACACACACGAAATGAATATTCCATGCACTGGAGAGCGATTTTTCCGCCAATCGATCGTCTTAAAAACAACACAGCTTAATTTTCTCCTGATGACGAATTCTTTTCCCATTTACTTTTTACTTTCTCGTATACGAAGTATACAAAGAGAAAGTATTGTAATCGTCAAAAAATTCGAACTCGAGATTTTGAGGAATCTCCACCTTTTAGACCTCCCTGAGTCCGAAAAACACAATTTTGGAATTATGTCTATCTGTCTGTGAACACGATAACTCGAAAACTATTAGAGCTACGGGGATGAAATTTGGTATGTGGTCTTTAAACACAATTTGTAGGTTTCTACAAATTTTGGGACAAAATCTGTCAAAAGGAAGTCTGTATGTCCGAAGTCATGCGAACACTATAACTCAAAAACTTGAATAGCTAGATGGATAAAATTTCGTACACAGTTTTATTGTCATGAATGCACGTCCCCATAAAATTTTGAGCCAAATCCGACAAAGGGTTAACTGTCTGTCGGTCTGTATAATCGCATACTTGTATCTCATAAGCCCTTCGGCTTAGATAAATAAAACTTGATATCAGGGATGCTAACATTAATTATAGATCTGTGCCCAATTTTCATCTCAATCGGTTGAAAAACAGGTGTTCAAATTGCTTATTTAGTTCAAAATGCACATTACGACTGTATGTTGGCGAGCGTTTTGCTTATTTTACTCAAGTGAGTATGGTTGGCGTTTGACCTTGGCGATCTACGAAGGAAATTGTAGCGAGCCGCAAACACGCGCTTCGGAAATTATGGCAACCCCCAAAACGAAACTTCGTTTTGATATTCTCCAGATGGACGCATAAAAACCAATCCCACTATAGACGCCTATGAGGAGTGTTTTCGATGCCAATATGTGGCGATATTTCGCTTTTTTTGGCGAGAAATACTTTGTAAAGTTTTTCTACTTCGACGACGACCGAGAGCTGCAATCTGTTATAAGGATGTAAACATTTCTACTTTGTAGTTTTTTTGTGTGTATGCGTGTGACGTAAAGTAAAATGAATTCCTTCTTGAGTGTCTTAAAGTTGAAAATAATTTAATATTAATTGTAAATAAAGATGGAAGGTTTTTGAAAACACGATGAAGAAAAAACTCAGTTTCGTGCCAATCAAAATAAACGCGGAAACCCTAGCGGGCACAATGATCAACTTGGCGTGGTAAAAGACATTTCCATAGGCACCTATAGTGGGATTGGTTTTTATGCCAGATGAACGCCTGTAATTAACCAGCGGTATGGTGAAATGTTGTGATGTCTATAGTAAGATTTCGCACTCAAAAACGTTAAATAAAGTTGTGGTACCTCAGCGAGCGTAAAAATTGCGAACATACGCAATTTTTTTTTGCAAAATATTAAGTTTTTAGGAATTCATATATTTTATATATTTCATTGTAAATCGCCATTCATAATTTTTTTTTCAAAATAACCAGGCCTTGGGTAAATACCCCAAAAATATTTACCTACCAACTGGGTGTTTACCCACCACACATTACCGGTCGTATGCGAGAAAGTTTCGGGGAGACTACTCCCGCCGGTTAGGTACACAATGATGTAAAGAAATACGTCAATTATCTTGTAACAGAAGCAATTTGAAATTCTTTGTTGAAATATTTAACTCATTTCCACAAATCTAAAGATGTTCTTGAATGGTAAAATGTGAATGAATTTTAATGTAACCTTTTTCTCGAAAAATAATCAATACTTTTAAAAAAAGTAATTTCTAAATAAAAAAATTAGCATCAACATTTTGTAGTTACCTATAATATAAAGTAGAAAATACATGTGTCTGTCTGTCACAAGCAGTGGTGTTTTCCCGAAAAAAGCAGCGCCTCGACGCTCTAACCTGGGTGACAAAAATCGCACTGCTTTAAAGATGTTTCCGCAATTTTTTTTTATTTATTTCTCGTAAAAAAAAAAGCAGTGCCAGAACGGCGTCTCGGCTCCAGTACACCTCTGGTCACAAGAACTCCTCTTTAACAGAGGACAGTTACGACATGAAATTTGCACACGCCATTCTAGGAGTGCATTTCTAGATCAAATGTGCTATTTCCAACTTTTAAAATTAATTAATTCTTGTTATTTAATTGAAAAACAGAAAGTAAGCCAATTTTCGGCGGTTTTGCTCAGATTTTCATCATTCTGGAATAATTATCGCACGAAACTTATTTATATACCGTCTTAAAGAGCGAGAAAATATTTTTTTGATGATACCAATTTAATTTCAGCGCGATTTTTTCATTTAAAAATTCATTTAAAACAATGCTTTTTATTATTGTAATTAAATTCAAACCAATTCATTGCTTTCTTAAATCCTTTATTCACGTGTTTTTACCACGTGCTAAAGTTATGAAAAAAAATGCTTTCATTGGACATTAACTCCGAGGGAAAATTTTTACTTCCTCTTTTATTTGGTAGCATGCACACCTTTTAATATGTTTGCACAGTAATACAATGACGTTAGTTTAATTGTTGTTCTATGTGTTGTTGCATTTAATTTCTCCCAATTTTTAAATAATCCTATGTATAATCAGTGTGCAGTCTTTCAATGTTACTGTATCCGTTTCCTACCGAGAGTGGAGGAGCTAAGAGGAAAAAGCGGTGTTTTTCAGGTCAGGCCCATAAACACCAAAAAGAAGAGAATGGTATTTTGGGTCAAGGAAATAAAAACCATAGTATGAAGGAACTTCTGTTGTCGCCGTAGCAATGATGGAGAGGAAAAAATGGAATCCCAAGGGTTGATAGACTCGTGCCATTTGGTTCAAAGTAAAGAGACAAAAAAAAAGAAGAAAGGGGGATACTCAAGAGGGCGAACAGAAATCAACGCAAAACGATGCAGCGGAAAAACTGTTTTATTAAGTTTGTAAGTAATTAGACTTCGAAAATATTTTATCCCGAGGAACGGCGGACATATCAGCTAATGTGGTACAAAAAAAGTGTTCCGAAAATTTATTTTATTAATATGTAGTAAGGTTGTAATGGAATCAACATCAAGAAATATCACAAACAGGAAATGACTTACCGAAATGAACAATGACTCTTCTGAAGTAGATGATCTTGGATATATATGTGATACTTTATGTCCTTCGTTTCGAAATGTAACTTACTGATTACGATTATCCACTTTTAAGAACGAAATGAATTACTATGCTGTTAACAAATGATGAATAGAACGTATCTATACTTATAAAAGGCAATGTGTGTGTGTGCGATGTCCAGACAAATCTATCGCATTTACAGCCTTGAAATTTGGCACACAGGTAGTCTTAATGGTGACTCAATGCACCACGAAGCCGGAATTTAAAAATTTAATTTAGAAAAATTTTTATTTAATGTTTTGTGTTGTTTTGGGTGATTTTTGAAACATTTTTGTCCACAGTCTCGTTTCTGATAATAGTTCGGAAATAACTGATACATCAGCGGATAGGACAAACAATTTTCTTTCTAATGAAATTTGTTTTGAGCTTAAAACTTAAGTTACTGAATTTTGACAAATTTTTGAATTATAGTCACTTATGTATAATAGTTATGAATAATAGTCAGTATGTTTTTAACTTTCAATTCTTATTTTCTTGCATCCGACGTTCTCTAATAACGCTATCACATTTTCAATTTTTTGAGGTATAAACCGGAATGTTTGTCCCTGTTTTTGAACAAGAACTGTTAAAATATCTTTTTTCTCCTATTTTCTATGAATTTTTTTATTGATCAGTTCAAACATTTTCTCTCGCAGATCCGAATACAGCGTTCGACCCAAGGTTACTTTCAGTTCCCAGCATGCATTTCTACAATCCGATTCGACGGCACCTTCCTTGCGGCAGGTGACGTCATAAACTTTCGCGTTCTGCGTGGAGATGATTTATTTTCTCAGTGTTCGATTATTATTTTAAAGCGTGTCTTAACTTATTTCTTTGCCTTGCATATTTTGTTTGTGGTGTAATGAATTTCACATTGCATTTTTTAAAAATTGCTTTGGATTAACCCTTTAAGAGTCGCATTTTTTGCTATCTAATAAGACGACCCCTCCTGTTTTGGAAAGGGTCTGTCGTTTTCATTCATCTAAAAAAGCATAGAATTCTTGAAATGCTTATGGATTCTACGTAGTTTTTGTGTCAAATTATAAAGATAATTATTGTTTAAATTTTAGTTTATAAGCCTAAAAATGAGATAATTCGATTGTACGTCAATATGACGGGCGCGACCGTTAAGGGGTTAACGTACTTGGTACTGTTTTCCTACAGTTGAAATATCATTGTCGAGAGGAAAAGGAAGCGGGAAAACTCAATAATATATATTTTTCTGGTTTGATTTCGTTTTCAAAACTTTCATTTATGCAATTTTATGTGGACTTTTTTTCATGTTGTTGAAGTCCTGATTCCACTGGCAATGCCGTGCGCGTACTGCTATGGGTAGCGTCTTAACATGTTTCTTTGCCTCGCATATTTTGCCTGTTGTCTAATAATGATTTTCAAGTTGCAATTTTTTAATATTGTTTTGGATTAACGTACTCTGTACCGTTTCCCTGCAGTTGAAATGTCATTACCGCGAAGAAAAATAAGCCGGAAAATCAATAATGTGTATCTTTTGTTTTGATTTTGTTTTCAAAACTTTTTCGTGTCATTGTGGGCTTTTTTCCATTTTGTTGAAGTCCTGATTCCACGGGCAACGCCGTGCGCGTACTGTTAGTATTAAATAAAAAAACATACTGCAAGAAACATGTACATGGCTCCAACACAAAACTCTTTCTGTTTTAAATTTCACTCGAAAACACATGATTTTTTTCAAATCACTACACCTGACTATTCTCATAAAAAATAAAGCCAGGAAATATTGCTTTCTGGCTTGACAGGCTCGAAAATTTTCCCCCTTTTGTAGTCGTTCCACTCGCACTTGTATCGTTAACGCGGTTGAAAACATTTTTGGCTAGTTATTTCATTGTGTTTCTAATAAATTATCAAAAGTATTGTAGTATCCTTTGTGCATGATTTTTATTGTCAGGTGAGTAAAGTGAAAGTGTTTTGACTTACATAAGGTCACGACGATACAAATTTTATGACCTCCTTTGACCAAAATCCTGGATTCGCAACTGCAACACATCAATATAATGCTATACAGCAGCAAACAAACAAAATACATAGGAGCATGTATCCATTTTATCATAAAATTAAAGCGGCAAAACAGTTGTGTCATCCGAGTGACGTCAATACAACAGAAACCTTCGCAGAAATAAAATTGCAATTTATGTATCACACTATTACGCGATTGTGAAAAGTGCAAGAAGAGGTAATAAAATCTATAAGACCTGAGAACTCGGGACATATTTGTGAAGTGGGGTTGTGATGGGACGAAACAAAATAGATACAAGAGTAGGTTTATCAGGTGAAAATTGCTCTGACGAAAGTTTATTTAGTATATCAATGGTGCCTATTCAGATATACTCGGTGAATGACCAAAAAATTAAAAATCATTTATAGTTATGCTAAAATATATGTCTTAAACCTTTGCCATGCTTTTATATTTCATAAAAAAACCCCTTCATCGTTTATTTAACACACTGAGTTTGGGCTAAATAATTTCTTCCCTCTAGTTTACGAAAATAACACATTGTGCACCGCCTGGGGCAGACCGCCCCCCTCTAGCTACGCCAATGTATGGATTCTATCCTATGGCTGTGCTCTTAACCAGCATTATAACAATGTGCACTTTAGCAACGAAATGCTCGCTGCGATCGGACTGGTTGCGGGAGATTTTCTTCCAAGTAGAATAGGACGCGGTGCCTAGTGGTAAGGTCTCGGCTCGAAATCCAATTTCACTGAAGATCTGCCATGTACGTGTGTCTTCCTGTTACACGTTAAATCATACGTAGTGGGTCAAACGTCCTCCAGCTGTTGTGGCGCGGAAGTGCGAGCTGAGCCGTCGTCCTTGTCATCTAACCGCGGTTCAAAATTACGAGGTCCGTCCCAAAATATCCCTTGTGTTATTTCAAAACGGGACGTTAATATAACTAAACCAAGTAAAATAAAAATGATATGCCAAGTTTGCCATCCAGGAAAGCAACTTACCTTCCGGATATTAGAGGCAAGTCCCGTCGATCAACAGAAGATACCACACTTCACCTTTATCGACAGTCCTTAGCTAGATAACAAGTCCTTCTAGCCTATGTAGGATTAGAATTGCCACACAAATCAAATAAGTCGTCTATAACTCAAACACCTAAGTACGCCGCAAAAAACAAGTAAAAAAACTCCCACCTCTCAGTAATCAAATTAAGAAATGATAACTTGACTCAGGAGGCTGAAGTAAGTATATGAAAAGTTTATCTGTGTAGTCAGTCAGAAGGTCAAAGATTAGAGTTCTGATTAATGTATTTTTCAAATGCGAAATCCTATGCATTTTTCAGTAAAATAAATAAATAAACATATACGAAAAGTACGCTTTTGCCTTTTTATGCATATATAAAACTGAATAAAATTTTCAAAGGCAAAATTAACTAATAAAATCTACAGGTGAAACACAAAATTAGCTGGATATTTCCTTTGAATTATTTTCTTTCACCGACAAATCTTCTTTTAAATTTGTACTTTCTTATCACGAAAAGATTTAAACAGAACTTCATATTTAAAAAAAAATGAAATAAAGCTCTGCACGAAACAGAATTTTCTCGAACGTTCTAACCCTTACAAATGCATCAACACCAAGAACTGAAAAGAAAACTTAAAATGCGACAGAATTAGGTCAAAACAAAAATCGCATTGTATTATAAAGTGCAAGGAGATAATTTTATTTTCTACAAAGCTCTAGACAACTTTATCTTTGTCTTAAAATTTGCGAAAAGTAAACGAATTAGAATTGCAACAAAACTTGAGAAACATTATTACGTTCATCTGTCTTCTGCTCTTTAAACTAAAATCAATGTATTACCAAAGTAGCAAGATTAGGGTGTCACAAAAGAAACTTTTCAAAAAACATAGCTCCCCAGGGTTTTTCCCATTCATTTTGGTATTAATAGAGAGTATATATAATAGATTAGGTTAGGTTAGGTTATATTAACGTCCCGTTTTGAAGCAACACGAGGGCTATTTAGGGACGGACCTCGTAATTTTGAACCGCGGTCAGATGACGGTATATATAATAGAGTCCTCTAACTTAGGGTTTGCCTGTAAAGCACTGAAATTTGAAAAAAAACTCTTAAAATGTAAAATTTTTAGAATTTTTACATGGTTACTAATGTGTTAAAACTAGTTTAAATGTGGTACTATACACATGTTTACTAATATCATGAATATAAATTATAAGTTACACAATGCTTAGCATGTTATAAAATATCTAAAATATTCGTAAAATGTTCAGAAAATGAAAATTTTCAAATGATTGATCTTTAACAATACAACGATTTTAATACTTACAACAATATTATCATAACGAAAAGCAATCTTTTTTTTATTAAAGAATACAAATTCTTTTAGAAAACATTGCGCTAGTTAAAGGTAAAAAACAAAACATGACCTCCAGCTTGGCGCAAGTTTCCCCAAAATGAAAGAAACTTGTTCATTCTTGTCTTTGGTAGCTGTCTATGAGTTAACGCACAGCCTCAGGATTGAACAAGTGTTCAGTCCATAATTTCTAGAAAGTACTGAAAAACTTGATTCACATTAGTGAAACAGTGAGAAGAGCAAGCAAAAATGTTAAAGCCGATATAACCCAAAACATAAAAACTAACTTCAATGCACCCAAAAACTCTGTTTTACACTGAGATTCTAAAATTATGACAGACCAAAACAAAGTTGTTTTTGTAGACTCGCCGCTCTAATTTCTGGTATCCGGGACTTTTCAGGGTTCCAGCTGTACTAGATGGAACTTCACAGTCACAAGCAAACAAAGTGTTTGAGATAGCTGAAGACTGGGGGTTGTCTAAAAATATTTTTGCTCTGTGTTTTTTATAGTACAGCTTCAAACATTGAATGGAAGAATGGTGAGTGTGTCCAGTTAGAGAATCATTTGAAAAGGTAGCTACTGTTTTTGGCTTGTAAACAACATGTTTTTGAACTTCTTGAAGGTGCTCCGTGAAAGTTTCCAGTACATCAATAAACACTGAGTCTAAACAGTTTCAAGAAAAATGGCCCACACTTAAAAACTGAAAGGAGCAATTTTAGAAGTTGCAAATCAAGAGCCGTAAACTGATAAGTTGAAAAAAGACTGTCTCGTTCCTCAAAATTGTTTTTAATGAAGAGAAACATCTGCTTCTTCGAGTTGACTACAAGAAATGTGTGCAGAAATGATCCTGAATAATGTTAGGAGAGTTGGTTGACAAAAGCCTGGAGTATTTCACAAATCCAGGTGGATGTCAACTACTTTACTCCGAAAAGATGTATGCTTTCAGTTGGAATACTATAATAGTAAAGCGGGGTTTACACGCGAACAGTAAAACCGACAGTAAGAGATGACGCATGCGCAGAATCATAAAAGTTTTAACCGGGTCACGGCAAGTCTCTGTCCGAACTTGACAGCGACATTTTACTGTCGGTTTTAGGGCCGTAGCACACTAGCTTATATTTCGTCACCAAGGGAGAGCAAAACCGCTTCTAGGGCGTTTGAACCGGTTTTATTAGCCCGCAAAGCGAAGATGGGAGCTTTCCAGCAGAACTAAAAACATCCATCCAAGTTCATGGGCGTGAATAACTGAACCAATCAGGTTCGACTGCCAGTGACGTCACTGAAAATTTAGGCGCGATTTTCGGGCTACAAAGAAGCTATTTCATACCGTGTTCACGCCATCACCATGGATGCTAGAAAGTATATTTGGTACAGTGAAATAAGGTAGATGCTCCAGTTTTTGCCACATTAAGAGAAAATTAGAATTTGAATTTTCACAGTGGATGACTGGCTTAAGTTTTTTAAATCGTACTGACACTATTCTTTACCAACTTTTATTGCCTGTTAATTAATAAAATTCTTTCTCTGGAAAAATATTATATTTTGAGTTATGAATTTTTAAATAATATATCTTAAGTTGTACCAGTTTTGGCTACATAATTATCATAATATATAACAGGCATTTTACTTAATATTAAGCAAAAATAAAGCATTTTCATTCAGTATGTATTTTATTACATTTTCCTTCTTTATAGCAAGTTTTTCATTGCATATAAAATAACTGAATAACAAATTTCTTACTTTTTAATCAATTTGGTGTCAAAGTTTTACATTATTTGTTTGATATTTTTTCTTGTTTATATTTTATAAACATTCAGTAAATTTCTAGAACAAATTAATGCACCTATTAGTTTGTATCTCTGGCTATTATACATAAATTAAGTCTTAAACGATATAAAATTTATTAAAAAAGAGGCTAGTACTGTCCCATAAAAGCATTTCCATAGATAACCAATCTTTTGTAAATGTTGAAGATATTATGATGAGTCTTCCAGAAGTTACATTTTCGCGCACGCACGCACACACACACACAAAAAAACAGTTTCAGTGACACAGAAATCTTTTGGTGTGTAATTTGCCAAGTTTAATATTCATTAATCTTGCATTATAAGTATGCATTGAAGCCATGAATAAACAAATATGATGCATTCTATGTTTTATGCTATTAAAAAATGTACTATATTTACACATTTTTTTTCAATTTATTTTATTTACCCTACAATGATCCACTTTGTCACTTGTTACTTAAAAATAAATATTAAAAAAAATATAGATAATTAATAAATTTAGAGTGTAATATAAATCTTAATATGTAGAGAATATGTATGTATTTTTTTTCAAGCCAAAAACAAAAAAACAGTTCTTTGAGAATAAACATTCAAAATTTTCAAAAGTGGTCCATTGTACCCTGGTCTCCCCTATACATAATGTTATACCACACTTGCATAAAAATTTATTGTTTTTAAAGGGCTGAATTTACCTCTAAGGGTCTCTTAAACCCTAATGATAATTAATTTTAGAATTAATAGTTATTTCTGACAGTGTGACGATGAAAGATTGCAACACTTGACTCAAGTAACTCAACTTACTTGATACATGTTCATGCATTTAATTTTCTTGCAAGTCGCATGTTAAGGAAAAATGACTTGATCATATTGTAAATTACTAAAAAAGAGTTTGTTTAAGGTGTAGGAATGCATCTTATTGGTTAATATCAAATCTGTGGCAAATAATTGCATTTGATAATTACAGAGAGAATTAATGATAACATAGATGATGAAATTATGGCAATAGCAAATTTAATATTAACTTCATATTAATTGTAAAATCTATTAAAATATGTATGTTTTCGTTAAAATTTTTTCTGTCAATTATAGCTTTTTATACAGAGATGCGCAAATCTTTGGGTCTGTTTCTTTGCGAAAATATAAACGCAAAAAAAAAAAAAAAACTATTTGCATCGCCTAAAAGGCAATTACACATTGCAACTGTCATCCCTTTTTTGGGGGTTGTCAGATCGTAAAGAAGGGGCGTCCAACCCCCTTCGATCAAGGACACATTGAAGGAGAAACCGCCCATCGAATACTTGCTCTCCCTTGGTAACAAAATATAAGCAAGTGTGCTACGGCCTTTACTGTTCGTGTGTAAACCCCGCTTAACAGTAGCGAATCCAGGACTTGGGTCGGGGGGGGGGCCTGGGGGCATAAAAGTTTTGTATCGTCGTGACGAATCTCAAACCTCATGGCTTATGTAAACCAAAACACTTTAACTTTACAATCTTTACTCACCTAACAGGAAGAATCATAAAAAACAGTACAATACTTTCGATAATTTAAGAAAAAATACGATGAAGTTACTAGCCAAAAAATGTCTTCGATCGCGTCAACACTACAAGTGGAATGACTAGAAAAGTAGGAAAATTTTCGAACCTGTCACGCCAGAAAGCAATGTTGTCCGGTTTTTATTATTTTTTTTTAAA
>BGPR01023258.1:0-24425 GCA_013235015.1 Araneus ventricosus | reverse complement strand
CCTGAAATTTATTTCTCAGTTCTGATCCCGATTTTCATGCTCCAAAAAAAAGTAATAAGCTTTCACAAACCCAAACCGAACTCGTGTTCTGGACCATCTACTTAAACTATTGGCATAACTTGTCCATCCTCAACAAGGAAAAAAGCAAACAAGAAAACACCGCGGAATAGTGGAACACATGCTTCCAGCCAGCAGCCGATAATATTTCTTGAAGCAGCCCTCCACTGGAGCGTGCAGGGGATGTTTCCCGCACCCTAATCCCCAAGATCTCTGCTAAGTCCGTTTCATTTGGGCCTGGCCGACCGTGCAGAATCAACGCTCACGCTCCCCGCCTCTATCTTTAGCAACAGAATATTTACTGCAAATATCATCTTTTCACGTTCAATATCAATTCCTTCCTTTCTTTTTTACTTCTTTTACCTTTCATATTTTCTTTCCCTCACTCACTCAATAGTCCTTTTTGCCCGGTTGTTCCTTTTCGGTATCAGTCAAGGAAGAGGTCGAACGCTTAAGTGCGTTTCTTGCCTGTGCAGTGGAGGGTGTTTTAGGCTGAGGTATTACTCGATTACGGATACAGTGAAAGGGTGAAGAATGGGAAGATGAGTTCACTCTCTTGCTTTTACTTCGTCTTCTTCTACTACTTCTTTTGGCTTTTGTTTCTTTGTTTTAGTTCCTCTCTATCTTTTTTGCTTCTTCTGTCGATACTTCGTATTGGTTATTTTGATTTGTAGTCCATATATCTGGTTGGTGTTCGGATGGTGGAAAATGAATGTTCTGTTTGAAGGAGATGTTTCGCATTGATTGGATTGGGAACATGGACATATTTGATGCTACTGCTGACTGTTTTATTTGAGTCTTTTATAGGATTTTACTATCTCTTGTAGGAAAGATACAGAAAGGAAGTATTGTAATCGTCGAAAAATTCGACATCGAGCTTCGATAAATTTTGACGTTTAGTCGTCGCCAAATCCAATAAAACCAATTTCTAGATTATTTATGCCTATCTGTTCGTGTGTATGTGAAAGCGATATCTTTAAAAAAAGAAACTAGCTATATGGAGTTGTGCTTTTTGTACAAAAATTTTATACCGATATCAAATTTTGGACCAAATTTTTTAGACAGGAAGAGGTTCTTATCAGTAATATGTCCCATGATTTTCATCAATACTCAGTTGATGACTTACGAAAAAAGGTGCTATGATTACAAATATTTTCTCAATATGCGTATTGCCATTCTCACTGAACAAAAATATAGCATACATGCATTTTTAATTACTGCATCTATCTAACCTTTAATGAACTTCTGAATCAGTTTGTTGAGGGTTCATTGTAGCGGTGTTTGACAGTACTTTAAAAAAAAACTGAGGATCTTTGACCCACGACGATAGATTTTATCTTGCGAATCATACAGCAAAACACGTATTTGTCACGTGCATATAAATTGCTGCGTTCAGTTCCCAGTGAATCCTGGAATACACATTTAAAAACGTAGCCTAAGATATGATTATTGTTCTTTATGATTAGAGACATTTCTTTATCGGAATAAAGAACTTTTATGAAGACAAATAAAGAAAAACTCCAAATAATACTTATAAAGCCAGAAATGCTTCTGTCGTGTGAGTTTTAAAGCAAATTAATTTTTAAAAATTAAGTCGAGGGAATAAAGAAATATAAGGTAACCATAAAGAAATACAAGGTAACCATAAAGAATTACCCCACCTTATATGTGCGTTAAATCGCATCGTTTTAAAATAACGAGAAAAAAATATGCCAAGCGGAAGCACGAGAGCTTATTTAGTGATAACTTTCAGTGATTGTATCTTCTAGAGTATGGCAACAGTATTTTGTAATTGAGTAACTGTGAAAGAATAAAGATTTCAGTTTATTGATTTGAACCTTGGAGTATTGTTTCTTGATTAGATGAGGAAATACTTTGCAAGGTGTCTTTTAAGTTTAAGAAATTGGGTAACTTTCTAGATGCGCCACTGTAGTAGTACCTGGGGTAAACTGAAGAAACGGGCAGCCAGGAACAGCAAATTCAGGCTCAGTGACCGGAAGAATAATAGCGCCTATTACGAGCAGTACTCGCGACGACCCCTCAGACAGAGGTACGATGCGTCATCGGCATTTCAGATGTTCCTCGGAGAGATAGGAAAACGAGGTGAGAAAGAAAGTACAGATTATACCTTCATGCCAATATGTGGTACTCCCACTGAAGATCTAAAACTTTCACGTCAAAGGTTATAGAACTAACAACGTCAGTTTCGCTATACATACGGGGAGAGATGGCCTAGTGGTAAGGTCCCGGCTTTGGAGGCAGAGGCAGGGGTGGCGCCAGAGGCGGGACCGGGGGAGCAGAAACCCGCTGTTGGGGATGCTGTGCCCCCCCGTCGGGGAAAAATTTTGTATCCCGTCGGGGAAAATTTTTGTACGGGGTATTGAACTGTAGTTGATAAATAATAATCTGGCGAAAATTTGAGACCAATTTCATTACACTCGTCCCCCCCCCGTCGGGCAAACTCTAGCGCCATTCCTGGGTAGAGGGCTCCAGACTCGAAACCCGATACTACCGACGATCCACCGCGCATGTGGGCCTGCTACACGCTAAATCATACATAGTAGGTTAAACGCGCTTCCGCTGGTATGGTGTGGCAGTTTGGAGAGGGGAGGGTGCCAGCTCAGGTGTCGTCCTCATCATCTGACAGCGGCTCGAAATTAAAAGGTCTGTTCCAAAATAGCCTCCGTGTTGCTTCAAAACGGGATATTACTGTAACTAAAACTAAAACTTCCCTGTATATACGTCAAGCCCTATGCATATAAAGTGTTTTTGTTCGGGATTGTGAAAAGATGAGGCTCGGGGCTTAAAACGTTTTGTTTTCAACTTATGTTTAAGAAACAGTTTCATCTGTATTTGCAGTAGGCCATTGAACTCAGGGTAGGTAAAAAGTCGGTAACTGTTACAAAAAGAGAAAATAAAATTTTCAAATAATTGTAAAGAGTGTTAGAACTCTGCAGTCCCAAAGGACAATATTTTATATTTGATTAGTATGATTTCACTGCATTTTAATGTGAAAAGCACTTAAAGCACTTTCATATTTAAGTCATTCTGTTCAATATTCAATGCTATATATTTTGCTAAGTAGGCCGAAATTCTGATAAAGCAAAATCATTTCGGTTTCTTTCGCTCTTATTTTCAAGTCTATGAGATTTAACTGCATGTTTCAATTTCCTTTATATACAGTAACAACTGTGAATACAAGAATTTTATTCTAAGTTCGAATTATTTCCATCTCTTTCCATTAATAATGCTTTTCCGATTCAAATGTTGTCTTTGTTCTAGTGTGCGGTGATGGCGACATCTGGTGAGTATTATTCAAAATACAAAAGTTCACGCGTTAATATTATACAATGCAAAAAGGAATGCATATTCCAGAAAATGTTGCATACTTTCCATTATGATCGTGAAAAAACACCTCCAATGATACAAGAACGAATTTTTACTACTGATTATTGTTTTAGAACTGATTTAATCGTAAAAGTAATTATGTTTTTCAATTTTGTGATTGAAAAGAAACTGCTGTTTTCAGACGTTCTTGCAATCTTTCAGTTTCTTTCGGATATAAAAATAATCTTAAAATGTCAAGAAAACCATATTGTTTTCTCGTATACATTTTACAAGCAATTTTTTAAATCATATTTCAAATTTTATCCAGTGAAGTATTGAGGTTAGACAAGCATCGAAATTGCTCGAAAATATTTGAAAAGAAAAATATAAAAGTAAAATGAACACCTTTTATACTCAGAAAAGACCGAAATATTCTATAAAAACCTTAAAAATAAAATCATATGACATTTATTCCATGTTATAAAGATTTCTCGAGTTTCATTAAATCTGCTGAAAATGCAATTACGATTCATGGCAATTGTTTTTCCCTCCTTGAATTTACACTTTTCGGTATTCATGTATTTTTTGACAGTTTCAAAGACCTCTTTATCGATTTGAAAGCAATAAGGGTCTCTCTAAACACTTTTATGGAATGTCATAAAATCTTCTCTTTCTTGTATGACTCGCGTGATTTATATAAATAATTTTTTTCATAATCATTTCCTGCGGAAACTTAAGTAAAGAAATAATATCTGCACTGTGGTAAAATGATTTTTTTTAATTCATAGAAAATTTTCTTCTTGGATAAATGCGTATGAATGATAATTGTTAGATTTTTTTTTTTTTCAAATCTTATCCATTAACAGTTTCAGATCAAAATTGACATTCTTAGCACCCATGTAGCACACAACATGTTGCGCGATATTGTGCAATATTGTTCGATATTGTATAATATTATTTGATATTATACAATATTTCGAATATCTTTCAATATTGTACAAAATTGTTCGATATTGTATAATATTATATGACACTATTCAATATCGCGAATATCGTTCAATATTGTACGATATCTTTGTGCTACTGGGGAATAATACAGCAAATCTTTCATTGCCATTTCATTGGCTAAATTAGCGTCCTGTTTCAAAGTTTCAAAAAGATTGTTGAAGTTGAGGATTTAGCGAGCACTAGGCCTACACATACGACAGATTTGCAGTGGAATCGGATCGCGAAGCCCAGATTCCGTTATTAGACTACCGCTTTCGCCAGCAAATCTTTGAGAACTGTTAGAAAGTCAAACTAAAACAATGCTATCAATTGTGATAGGGGAGATATCAGATACCAGATATTAAGCTACAATAAAACCTGCTTATAACGATATTGTAGGGATCTAAAAAAATATTGTTGTAGATGGTTATCGTTGTAGACAGGTTCAGCATTTTCGCAGCCGATATTTAAGTACGCGTGTACGTACTAATATACTAACTAATTTTATTGCGCTTATTGATTCATCTTAAAATACTCGCTGATATGGAGTTTTTTTTTATAAACTTAAAATTTTGTAAACTTTTTTGAAAATTTCAAAGTTTTTCAACATTTTTACTAACACTAAAAGTACCCCAGTAGCACAAAGATATTGTACAATATTGTACGATATTGAAAAATATTCGCAATATTGTATAATATTGTACAATATCATATAATATTATATAATATCGAACAATATTATACAATATAGGGCAACATGTTGTGCTACCTGGGTAAGCATGAAAGGGAGATGTAAGCATACTTTTATTTCATAACAATGCCAATGTTTTACGTAATGTCTTCAAATGCTAATGTTTTACGCCCTGCCATTGTGCATTCAAGGCCTTAAGATATCAGAAACGAATCTCAAGGAACACGTCGTCAACCTGAAGTGCTAACTACGAATGAACAGGTCGACAGTGCCCAGTCGGAGAAATTCAACAAACATCTGTGCACATTCCAATTCCTCTGTTATCTCACATTCTTAAAGAATCAGTCATTCTGATTCCTGGTGCAGGGGTATAGAGTGGTGTTCTGTTATCTCACATTCTTGACCATAGAGTGTCTTTTTCTAAGAAAAAAGAATCCAGATTATACTGTACCAGCTTTGTAAAGAGGTAAAATTATCGTTATAGATATGTGAGTCTGAAAGTGAGTATCGCTGTAGGCGGGTTGAAAATACATTGAGTGAATAGGAATTCCGCTGGTACCAAAGGTTTCACTGTATTTGGCAATTGGTTTTATTTGGTAATCCTCCATGTGTGTCGTTGTCAAAGAGCGGCAGGTTTCTAAAAAAATGGAGCAAATTTACAGTGTTGCTTCTCCTTTACTTGTACGATAGGTTGATAGTGCAACTACAATTCGTTTTTAAAGTTTCTTAGTTCAAACAGGTTGCCTATTTATTAATTTTATTTTTTTCTTCTGCTTCTTTTGAGGCGTCTCCAACGAGATGAGATTAAATTTAGTTTTTCTTTCGAAGTCATTCAAGTGTTATTTTGTTACTACCATCAAAATTTTAAACCTTGGTCAAGTGACGAAGAAACGAATAAATTGCAGCAGCCTGGTGATGAGATCTCGGATTTAAGACTTGAAGATTCGAGGTTCAGCATCCACCAAAGATCCACCGTGTATTTGGACTTGGTACATTGAAATCTGACGTCTAGGGTCAAATTTCTTCCCGGTGGTGTGGCGTGGAAATCTGGAGAGGAGGGTGGCAGCTCAGATGTCTCCCTCGTCATTTGACTAAGGTTCTGTCTCAAAATAACCTTGTGTTGCTTCAAAACGGTACGTTAATGATATAATTAAAAACTAAACTAAATTAATCCAATTCATACCAATGTCAAATCGTTCAAATACAATGACAAATTTTAATGAAAAACAATCAAATTTTATTTGATGGTGTAAAGTATCTTCAAGATATCTAAAGGATCTTCAATGGAATAGAGTGTCTCCGATCTCGAAACCGTGCTACTAGACGTCGAATTTGATTGATTGTCTCTCCTAATAAAAGCTTCTTGATGAGACAGTAATCAGATCAATATCTGCAAACTTTAAAATCAGTTTCTTTTCAGATAATAATAGGGACATCTGAGCTGCCACGCTCCTCTCCAGATTTCCACACCACACCATCGGTAAGAAATTTTTATCTCCAATCCCGAAATAGATCAACGACGCAATGATTTCTTTAGCTTATACAGCTAATTCTGACTAAAAGTTTAATTTAGCAATAGGCTGATGAGATGATGAATCAACCGAGTCCAAATCCCGCTGAGGGGGAGGGCAGGGTAGCTTACATAATTTCTATATTAAAAACAATTACCAAAATAAGTAATATAAAGATGAACCAGCTTACAAATTTCGATTTTTAAAAAAGAGGTTCCAAAAATTTTTCTTCCACAAAAATTGGAAAAAGTTACTCTTTTGGAAATTGTTAATCTTTACACCTCGCGCAATAAAAGCAGAGCATGTAGAGTATTATTGTATTTTTATTGGCTTTGAATTGAAGCTTGAACATAGGGGGAAATAGAAACTAGTAGCAGTTTTGGTTCATTCGTTTTTCCACTATCCTGACATTGACTTTATGCTGTGAAAATTGTTAAAAAAATGTATGCACAACCCTTTATTAGGCTGTTAAATATGGATGGGGGAAAACCTACCGGTTTAAACCGAAAACCGTTTTTTTTTGTTTGTTTGTTTTGTTTCGGTTAACCGGTTTTTTTTCCCCTGGTTTAAAACGCTTATTTTTTGGAATCCAAAAACCGGGGGAAAAATCGGCAACATCAGCTATCAAAAGATAGGCTCGATTTTAGGTTCGAGTTATGAAGTTTTGAATTTCATCATCTTAGACCAATCAACGGCTACCGCTTCCTCGAGGCGGATATTGAGATAGTCTAAAATAGTCATAGTCAAGCTTTCATAACTCGATTAGTTTTGGTCGCAGAAGAGTGGAACATTTTGTTTAAAATTTCAGTGTGCCAAAAATACTTTAATAAATATGATTAATAGGAGCGAGGGACAGTGTAAAAATTTAGACATAGTTTTTTTTATTATTATACATATAAACGCACACAACACAAAATACGATTATTTACGTCTGCACTCTCTAATTTCTTTTTTTTTTATTTGTCTACAATACTTAATACAATTCTTAAAATTTTGTCTATAATATTTACTTATTGTATTAATTAATTATTGTTATTACTTATTGTATTAATTACTTATTTATAATGATTACTTATTACATCAATTAACTATTGTATTAATACTTCTTATTGTAAATTATTATTAATAAAAAATTCTGTCCACAAACGTTGCTTTAAAAAAAAAACGAAAACCGGTTTTGTCAAAAACCGATTATTTTGAGCTGTGTTAACCGCCAGGTTAAACCAGAGGTGAGAAAAACCGGTTTTCTTTGCAATAACCGCAATCCCTGCTGTTAAATAAATTTAACTCACTTATAAATAAGACTGATGAACATATTTAATATTTAAATTGTTTCTCAGATTATCTTTTTTGTGCTAAAAAAAACTTTTACTATGAAATTAGATAAGCATTAGCATTTTTAAAAGAAACGCAAATTTTACGACAATTTTTACCTAATAAAACTGCCTATAAAATGTAAACAAGTTAAAATGTGCAAAAAATAATGATTTTTAAATGAATTTTACAATTTAATTTGTTTCAAATATAGAATAGAACGAAATTTACTACAGTGTGTTTGAAGGAATGAAATATTCAAGCTAGAGAAAAACTTATTATTATTCTCGAAAAGTAGTGAAGAAATTTCAGATTTAGCCTTTTTTTTCCGCATAGAGGCCAAAAATTTACACATTCGGAGCTAAGAAAGAGAATAAATAAATACATTTTCATTAAAAATATTTCCTTCACAGAAAATGGTGCAAAAAGAAGAAATTCGCCTGAGGAAGTGCCGTTCTCACTGTGGTATTTGCCGAAAAGTCCAACATCTGGTTTAGTTGATCGAGCGAGTATTCCCTGACGGTTATGAAATTCTGGCCAACGAAAAACCATCGTTCTTTTTTTCCTCAATTGGAAGATGACAAGATTTTTCCCAAAGGCCTCACTCTTTTCCCCAGGAAAGAACCTGGAAACGCTTTACTTCAGATATTAATCTTGGTCGCGCTGTTTTGATTTACTAGTTTATTGCAGGCTGAAGCAAAATGAATTCTTGGCAACATTGTGCGCGTTGATGGAGTTTTTATATTAAAGAACCTGCCAACGACACAACGAAAGGGAATCTAAAAATTTTTCTTAAGGTGTTTATCTTATTTCTTCGTCCGCCAATCATAAAATTTCAATGGCGTTATATTTGCGAAAGAGATTATAAATGCGGAATATTTACATGGCAGATCATATTTTTTAACCTTGAAATGGAAGCATCACTCTTATGTCCCTTCTATGGAAACATAGTCAATTTGACTCTAGCTCTAAGAATAGTCCATTTCGAAAGTGTTGGTGTATTTTATGAATACAGGAACTAATCAAGAACAGTCTTACTCTATTATAAATAATAGATATACTAAACAAAAATTAAAATTAAAAAAGAAAGAAAAGTATAGATAAGAAACAGCAGATTTAAACAAAAACGATGAAAATACATCTTTAAGCGTACTAACGCAACAGCCTCAATTGATTGCATCAACTGAAGTTTAAAACGATAATATTTAAAACACATAAAAATTTAGAAAGTAAAAAATGTTCAAAACGGAAAAAAAATGAATGAGGAATCGAATGGCGAACTTTATCGAAGACCACTCACCATAAAGATTCCAAATTAGACAAGATTTTCTGTCAAGGGTAAGATTATAAATCAAAAGTATACCCTTTGTGGTCTGAATCCTGTCCAATATCATTATGAGAAACATTCTGAAATATCAAAAGGCAAAATCCTTAATGAATAATCAAAAGATACTAGAGAGTGTGTTAAATACTCTGTCTACTTACTCTATTATAATACTTCATTTTTTTTCAGTAGCGTAGCTAAGGTTAGTGGCGACGGGGTCACAATATATTTTCGCCCCCCCCATCATCGCCGTAATCATCAGGGGTTTAGCTTGTGTAAACGGCGCCAAGGGCAATGTATTTTGTCGCCCCCCTATCATATTATTTGAATATGGTCAGTGTCGTAGGGGGGGGGGGTATTCCAATTTTTTTATTACTACAATCGTCATCAGTGACTTAACCCTTTCTAAGGCTGTGGGAAGTATACTTCCCACCTAATTCATCAATTTTTAAATGCAATTTTTAAGATTGGCGTAAGTTCTCGCCAAATTTTTCGATGAAACATAAACCTAGATGTTCCAATTTCATATATTAAACTATAATGAAGTATCTTGACTTGATAATTAATTAATTTAATTAATTAAGAAAAATTAATGAAATCCACTAAGCTAAATGATTTTCTTTCCTTAAATTAATCTCAATCTTATTTTATTATACTACTACTAGAACAAAATGACCCTTTAAAGGGTTAACAAGCGTAAATGGCGCACGGGGCATGGTATTATTTTTACTTTCCACATCATATTTTGCTTTAAAAAATGGCCTACACTAAACTACTACATCCCTGACTGGGACCCAGTAACTTCATGAACTTTCCAGAGATTACATCACTTCCTATGTAATGACGTCACCTCCTGTTGGAAAAGTATGGCATAAACGCAGTAAACTTTCGACTCCATGGCGGACCCTAAAACTGGCGCCTGGGGCATCTATACCCCCTTGCCTCCCTTTCGCTACGCCACTGTATTTTTTAAGTATATACAATAGACGCCCAACTATCCGACCTAACGTGGCGGAAGGGCAGACTAGATAACAAAAAGATATACGGGACGTAAGTACAGATATACGGGATTTCTATAAATGTTCTCTTTCTACCACACCACATTAGGTAGGATATTTGGCGGGTTTGGGTTTAAAAACACCCTGTTTAAACCTAAATCCGCTCTTATTTATATCTTCTTACTCTTAGCATAGTCCAGTACTTTATAAATGTTTAACTACTTACTGAACTGCACGTTTTAAAAATTCGTTGCAGAAAAAGGAAGTCTAAAAATAAAAGTATTGTATATATTTTTTAAATAAACTTTAAAATGTCTAATCTTATCCAGGAAAGACGGAAACATGTACACTGTACGAATACATACACTTTTAACTGAAACAAAACATTAGTATGAAACATAAATTGAATTCTTAAAAAAAATTTAAAACTTATTTTAATGTTTTCATTCATAAATGATCAACTTGTGTTATGCATACGGCAAAGTAGGAGAATTATAGTGTTACAAAGCTATAAAGTTGTTTCCCTGACATGGTAATCTTGGCGACACATTTGGCGACCATTTTGGCAAGCTATAAAGTTGTTTCCCTGACACGGTAATCTTGGCGACATATTTGGCGACCATTTTGGCAAGAAAGTTGGAGACTTTGGAGACAAAAGGAATCTTCTAGAAAAATCTTGAACTGTGGACCTTTCTCTACTGGGACCCAGCAACTTCATGAACTTTCCAGAGATTACATCACTTCCTATGTAATGACGTCACCTCCTGTTGAAAAAGTATAAAAGAAAGCTCTCAAACCAAGAGCAGTTAGTTGTAATTTGATCAGCAAGCAAGCTCGTGAGCTGAGAGATTCTGAGCGTTGTTGAAATTTGCCGTAATTGAGATTTATTGAGAATTTTTGATTGAATATTTTACAAGTGCTGTTTTAATACTTGTGCTAAGTTTCTTCTCCTAGAATATTTGTAAAATAAAGAGCTTTATTTTTTTTAATCCTGCTTATTGGACAACATTCACGTACACCCACAAGGCGATTTTGTAATAATAGTAAACGTCCGCTTGCAGCACCTTGACGAAGTAAATTATTCTTAATTTTACTACTGAGAACTGATTTTTGAACTAGGCCTGAGAGTAAGGAAATCAGATAGTTGAGAGTCTATTTTATAAATAAATAGTTTATCATTTGCAAGCTCCAATACAAGGAGAACGTTCATGAACCAGTTGCCAAATGTGACATCCCTGCCTGACTTCTGTATTGTTTCAATCAAACTGTTTACAAAAAGTTCTGCTGACAAACCTTGAGGTGATGAATACTTTCCTTCGATTCAATTTAACTCGAACAAGGAGTCAATTTGACTCATAAGGTTTGAAAAACTATCCATTTAACTGAGGACGGCAGACCCTACATAGACGGCAACTGGTTCTCAGCTACCTCACGGTCTGTAGAAACCATAATTAGGAAGAGAAGGTGTTCCTCCACCTTGATATGGCAGAATCTCATTTTGAAAAAGTTACTAAGATTCTATGTTTCCATTCCGGGTTTAACTCTTTAATCCCCAGGCGGTTTTTTCTTCTAGCCCCTTTAAAACCGGGACTTTTGGGGAAGAAATGACAGGAATTGGATTCTTCCAACTGGGTGGTCATTTACCCCACTCCCTGCTATAACCTTCCCTTAAGGCGAACGGAAGGCTGTGGTTGGCAAAGATAATTGGACCCCTACCGCGCTTATCTCTGAAGCGATCTCAGAACCTCCCCTCCCCTCAAAAGAAGCCAACCGCCTCAGACAGCCTTTGTCGCTTTTCAGGAAAAATTTTTAGACAACCCGGGACCCTCGCTCGATGTGAGAGGCTTAATCATCCACAATGAGTAGTAGAGGTACCTTTTTGTTCTCTTTGCAATAAAAATTCGACGAAAAATGTAAAGCACGAATCCTGCTTCTTGACTAATGAAATATATCAAAAAATAACTAACGAACTCGACTATAACTTAAAGCTTAATTATAATTCTAATCTTGATTATAACATAAATTTTCTAAGAGAAGTCTTGTCCAACTTTATAAAATAGATACTTAAACACTGAAACCTTGACAGTGTCGCAAAACTAGAGAGGAGAAATAAGCCTAATGTTTGAAGAGAAGCCCGGCGTAATTTCCTCTATTTGAGCATTTAACAATTTGAGTATGTCCTTCGCGTCCTTGCCCGAAAATCCTTTATAAATCTGGCCAAAACTGTCAGCGCTTGGGGGTACATACGTCCTGAAACGAAGCAATACACGCCTATTGCTGTAATTTGGTCTATGCGCCTATATTCGGTTGACTTGGTTTATTTTCACAGGGTTTCTATAATAGCGCATGTTAAGCTAGTTCACCTCCTCTGACCATGTCCGAAATTATCTGAATCCTCAAAATACTACATAATGATAATTAAAATGTCGAAATTATTATTGCTCAAACTGTTTCTAATATAGCAGCGAGAATTTAAACTCATGAAGAAACTAGGTAAAATTTTTGTACCAAAATCAAAAGGAATTCATTCCATTTATTCTAAAAACAGATTTAATATTGCTTTGAATTTTACTTCTTTCAAACAAAAGAAATATCATTAAAAGAAAAATCTAAAATGTTAATATTAAAAAAAAAAAACTAGCCGTTCTCGCCGCCCTCCAGGCGGGTTCGCGGCCAGCAACCACTTTGCTCAGCACTGTCCTTGCAACCTGGCTGCTTCGAGACTCTCAGCCATTTCTTTTTCAGTTTTAAATACTGCATGAAGATCAGAGGAACAGACCATAAAACCATAGTAGATTTCATATTCTTTGTAGACAACAGATTCCTTTAAAATTGTAAAATCTTTCAATAAACCTTATCTAGTTGTAATGTTTTATATAACTTTTTCACGAATTTCGCCATGAAAGTCTTCAGATCTATAAATACAGAAGGATATCACCCTAACTAAACAGTTTCCATCACTTACAATAGGTATTTTACAATATTTTTGACACACCATTTCGATGGAACTGTTGGGATCTATATATTTAAAATAATATGGTAAAACATTCAGACAGTTCGCCAGCTCCAACCACTCGACGGATTTCGATAATTTTTATTTCATATAAAACAGGGTTCGTACACATTTCCTTAAAAGAAAATCAAGGACCATCAAGGACTTTTAAGGACTAAAAAAACCAAAAAATATGGACCTCTAAATTGAATAAACTTAACGAATTGTCGCACGTATTTTTAAATAAAATGTCTCACTTTTGCAAATTCAACCTATTAGATGATAAATTACATAGAAGATACATTACAAATTTAACACAACAAAACTCCTAAAAATACGAGTAAATAAATTTATGAAAAAATACCCATGAAACTGGTAATCAAATTAAATATCTTTTAATTCCAAACTTTTTCATTCAATTTTACATCTAAGGTATTTATTTTAATTTCTTTTTCAGAAATTGTTTTTCTTAGTTCGTGCGATTGAATAAATAAATTTATGTCCTTTGTCTTTTCAGCCTCCTTAGCTAAATCATTTGCTTTCTCATTTGTTTGGTGTAGGTCGGTTTGGAGGAACATTTTCTTTTGTTTTAAAAAATCTATTTCCTCCTCTAAAGCTTTTCGTTTCAGTCTTTTCTTTGGATCTTTCACTTTCTAAATACTGCATGTATTTTGCTCTAGCTGAGGTGGCAGCCGTCCTCATTTCTTTAGTAATTTTTAAGTCATACATAGCCCCAGACAGCTTAATAAATTCATGATTTAGACGCTGGGAAATATATGAAGCATCTTTCAAATTTTCTATTTCCAGGGCCTTGTTCATCGAAAAACCTCATTGTCCATGTGGCAGTTTTAATACCATTTTGATAATCTTCCAAACTTTTTCATAATGGTTATTGTTAAAATACGTTTGTAAAAAAGTAACAAGGGAATCACTCTTTGGATTGAAAGAAGTAAATTAAAATGAATTTGGATTTACAATATTTAACAGAAAATCTGCATAGAGTAACAAAATTTCGTCCAAATCTTTTTCCAAAATACGTTTATTTTGCGACAACACAATCAATACCTTTTTCATTTTTTCCTGTGCTTTTTCGGGGTATCCAGCCATTACTCGAGGATCAATGCAAATCGCAGGTCTTACTAGTGCGTAATTCACAGAACATTTCTGCATGAAATGTTTTATCATTGTTATGATGTTTTCCCGACTATCCTGTCTGAGTGTGAAAACATCCTTGTCTGCTAATTCCGTATTTTTTTATCTTTTCTTTTATTAGTTGCTCTGCAGCAAATCCTAAATACACTTTTATCATTATACAAGTTTATGTAAATTCAACTTCAGTGACCCAAAGTCTCAGATTTCTCAATTCTTTCATTCTCTGGTTTCAAAATTTTGAAATGTTGAATGCAATCATTAACAAGTTTTAAAAACATCACTGGCAAAAAATGGAAGTAAAGGTTTATCACTTTGATACTGTTCTAAAAATGGTAACAGCACTTTTGACAATCATTCCTGTGGAACCATGGACCAATAAAGGCCATCTGTAACTCCTCCCTTATTTCCCAAAGTGTATGCGATGTATTCGTGGAATGCGAGCAGTGTCGCCCCTTCGCCCCCCCCACCCCATTCCGAGAGAGCCACGTCGAACGAGATTACAGCCGCCGAGAAGGAGGAATTAGAAAAACTATAATCGGTGAAATTTTAAATTTTTTAATAATGGCAGAGTAAAAAGTAAGGACTTTCAAGGACTTTTTAAAAATGGGACATAAAAATAAGGATTTATAAGGACTTTTAAGGACTAAATGTAAAAGTAAGGACTTTTAAGGACTTGTAAGGACGCGTACGAACCCTGTAAAAGCTTCTGACGTCTAGATACATCATCAAGGGTCTTCTGTCCCCCACCACTCCCCATTTTCAAACGAAATCGAAAAAACATATGGCGAATGTATGGTGGAGAAATGTTTTTTCGATTCCATTCCAAATGGAGGAAAGGTAACCCTTGATGACATATCTAGATGTCATAACCTTTCAAATGAAAAAAAATTGTCGAAGTCCGTAGGGTGGTTGGGGCTGGCGAACTGTCTGACCCTTGATGGCATATCTAGGCATCATAACCTTTCAAATGAAAAACAAATTGTCAAAATTCGTCGAGTGGTTGGGACTGGGGTTTTCTACAGAGTATACCCAAAGACTATGTGCAGAGGAGAAGTGGTTATACGATTTCGTTGGAAAATGGGGGGGGGGGGAAAGGCGACCCTTGAAAACATATCTAGACGTCATAACTTTCAAATGAAAAAAAAAATTGTCGAAATCGGTTGAGGCTACCAAATTATTAAACCTTGTAGAAATCCCCCAGCCCCAACCAAAAAACATTTCGACATTTTTTTTTTCTTTCATTTGGAAGGTTATGACGTGTAGATATGTCATCAAGACTCGCCTGCCCCCCACTTTCGAACGAAATCGGAAAAAACATATAGAGAATGTATGGTGGAGAAGCATTTTTTCGATTTCGATCGAAAATGGGGGGGGGGGGGGGCAAGCGACCCTTGATAACATATCTAGACGTCATAAACTTTCAAATGAAAAAGAAATTGTCGAAATCTGTCGAGTGGCTGAGGCTGGCGGACTCGGTGAAGGTTTTTTCACCAAATTATTTTAAATATATAGATTATACTTCCACATAAGAACTAATGCGATGCGGTCAAAAATGATTGAACCTAATATGTGTTATTCAACTCAAACGTTCCCTCTAAAAGCATTCATTTGTGATCATTTCAGTATTTATTTTATTTTTATTATTTCGCAATTTTGAGGACTGCCAGAGATAACTAAAGGAACTTTACCTAAAAAAAGTTATTTTTATCCTATCCTAAAATTTTTAATAGTATCTATCCAATAGTGTCATTTTGATAGCAGTGTTATTCTTCCTTTGATTACCTCAATTTCTTTATTTTCGTTGTTCATCAATTTCTGCTGAACTTTTTTTATTTTCGCACTGCGTAATGCATTCAACAGAAAAATTGATACAATTTTTTGGGTGTTGGGACGGCATGCTAAATTTCAACTATCTAAATCACTGCGTTTTTTAGCTATCTTGTTCTCACACTGAAGTCTCCCAAGTACTGACTGGACCGGATACTGCTTAAATACACTAGACAAATAATATCTGGTGTTTTTAGCAACCTTTTCTCACACACATGCACAGACATAATTCCAAAAATGGTGGGTCTGACTTAGGTAATAGGTATGTCTAAAAAATTGACTATTACAGTATTTTCTATGTTATACTTTATATGCGAGGATTGATAATTTAAAAGCGGCAACCATATACTTAAGGCCAACGCAACATTGGCATTAGCTGGAAACGTTTATAGCCCTCCGATGTGGTCACCAGTATTAAGGCCAACTTGTTCCCAGCGATGTGGAAGTCGTAGGATACCAGAAGCAGCACCAGTTCTGACTATGTTTGTAATGCAACGGTCTATCGCTTTCAGAGTTTCAGTAATTGTTCGGCAACGAATGCCCCGAAGTGGTTCCTTCTCGTTTGGAATCAAATCGTAATCAAAAGGGCTTAAATCCGAGAAGAGCAAATATCAGCTAAAGCGACAAAGAAAATCAGTCAAGGAACTCTTCCTGGGATTCCAAAAGCGATAGAAAGCTCCATCAACAGAACTGGTACTGCTGCAGGTATTCTACAATATCCAACGTCGCTGGAAAGAAGTTGTGTGCAATGTTGGTGGCTGCATTGAAGGACTATAGACGTTTCAAGGTGGTACTCTTCGTTTCAAAAACCCGAGACTATCACTTTTGGATGATTTTGCTACGGAAAGGAGCGATAGGCAAGGAGTAAAATGAACGCTTTTCCGGAGTTCTTTTTGTCAGGTCATGACCTTCGTCCGATTAAGCGTTTTTTCTTACAAGCGCTTTTACAGCAAATGAAAATAAAATGTTTCTATATACTGCTAAATAAAATGTAAGCATCTCCCCCTTCATTTTTTCACTTAACCCCCCTCCCATTTTGGTGAAATCAACTCCGCCTGGCGCATGCGCAAAAGCGCGGAGGGTTCCGTATCTCAGAATGATCAGTACCTGCGTTTCATTGGCTATGCTATATTGGCTATAAGGCTGCCATTATTAAATTTTCAACCTTTGTAACTAGAGGAATGTTCTCCCCTCGATTTTCTCGTATGCGTACACAATACGGCAAATTTCTCGTTTAACTTAGTAGTACAGAGAAGAAAATTGAGAATGCATTTTGGGCATCTTCCTGCTAAATTGGGTCGATGAAACAAAAACCTAGATGTTCCTGTTTCCTATTACAAAGCATAATAAAGTGTCTTGACTTGGTAATTATTTTAATGAACAAAAATTAGTGTCATCCAACAACCTATATATAAACGAATTTTTTTTCTTAAATTATTCTCTCAATCCCGAAGTTATTTTTTATTATGTCACTACTAGAAAAAAATGGCCCTTTAAAAGGTTAACAAAATCTGTTAGAATTCGCCTTTTTACTTTTTCTTGCTGCATTTTGCATCACCTTTTTCAACCAGCTGATCCACCAATAAAACATAAATCAAAACACAGTAAATTGCTGCTTTACTTTGTTTAACCACTAAACAGTTTTCTGCGAAAAGAGACTTCCCTGACCTGCCCGAACGCCGCTCGGGCAGGTCATTTTTCTAAGCAATCCACAGATTTTCCTGTCTTTTTCCCTTTCTTTACTTTGCAATGTTTCTAGTCAATGGCTCTGGCAGTCTAATGAATGCTGGATAACAAAACAAATGGAAACCAGTTTTTATGTCAGGTTATGTTAGATAAATTAGTTTTTAGGTCTTTTTAATCCTGCAATTAAAAATTATCAAAAATTAATAAAATCAATACTTTTGCTGATTTGAATTTATAAAATCAATTTGAATACAAAATTGCTTATAAAAAATCTGCTTATTTTTGGACACCATATGGCAGAAAAAAGAAACCGTTAAGGGGTTAATGAACATAGTGAAAGAAAATCCCTTTTTCAGTCAAATATTTATTTGCAATAACAGTTCCATAAACTTGGACACATATATCTGGGCATGTTTCTAAACTTGTTCATAAACTGCTCCAAAACTAAAATGGTGATGTAACGAAAAGGCATGTTCACATGATACAAGTCAACTGCACTGTGCCCATTTAACACTGGAATTTTATTTGCTTCTAGCAAGAATAAGGAAACATCATCATAGAACAGCAATAAGACAAGATGAAGTTGGATGTTATACAGTGTGCAATTATATTTGCCATGAGACTCGCATATATTATATTTGCCATGTAGATCACCTGAATCAAATTCATTCTAGAATCAAAGAAATGCATGAAAAAGCTTATTCATATAACTGAGGAAAGAAAAAAAAAAATGACAGCCCAAAAAGCCAATTCTTTAAATTAGAAGATGCCAGGGTCTATTAAGTAAAGGAACATGTTAACCCTTTCTAAGGCCGTTGGTTAACTTGCCACTAAGTTCATCAATTCTTAAATGCAATTTTTAAGGTTGGCGTAAGTTCTTGCAAAATTTTTTGATGAAACAAAGACCTAAATGTTACAATTTCTCATCTCAAACCATAACGATGTGTCTTGACTTGGTAATTAATTAATAAAAAATTAATGTCATCTCATAAGCTACATAGGTAGTTTAAAAAGTAAGTTAACAAGAGCTTCGAAGGGTGCACAAATTCCCCAAGCAAATTAAATTCCATGTCTAGATAGAATAGACGATCACAGCATTCAAACGAAACTGTAGAGGGAGCTAGTTATACCATAGCATTTCAAAATCTCTGTTAGAAGATGACAGCATTGACAGATACATGGTCGGCAATTAAAGCGCAAAGTGTAATAAGGTTTTTATGTTTAAAGAAAACATCCCCAGCTGAAATTCATAGACAACTAGTGGAAGCTTACGGAGCGAACATAATGTTAAGAAAATATGAGGTTTTGGTTCAAGGAATTTGAACTAGGCAGAAAAGATGTGTGAGATGAGCAAAGGTCAGGGTGTCTAAGAACATCCACCACAGCCTGTATCTCGCACCAAGTGATTTTCATCGCTTCGGACCGTTGAAGAAGCACCCGACAGGTTGTCATTTCAGAATCGATGCCGAAATTCAGAAAGCCATCGTTAAGTGGCTCCAAGATCTGGACCCTGATTTCTTCTATGCCAGTTTAGATAGACTGGTTTACTGATGGCACAAATGATTCAACAACCATGGTGACTACGTGCAAAAGTAATATGTACCAGTGCCTTTCTACCTTTGTTTATCTCTTTGATTTCGTGAATAAATCTTTTCTCTCAGAGGACTTGTTACTTTACTTCTTGAACCATCTCTGTAATTGAATTTCTTTTCTTAAACTAATCTCACTACCCAAGTTATTTTATTAAATCACTACTAGAAAAAACTATTTAAAATAAGACTCCTCTACAACCAAAAAAGATGTCAAAGTTAGAGGGAAAAGATACTTAAAACGAATTCTGTTAAAAGCTGACAGTCGAGTAAAGTGTAGCAAGTAATGGTAAAATGACCAGCATTATCAGTACAAATTGAAGTAATAATAAGACACATACTTCAGCTGGCTCAGATTTACTTTGATTAGCTGTCAGTTTGGAAGTTACTAGCATGCTAGCAACTCCTTCACATAAAAAAAAATTATTTTCTTACAATTAAGAAACAGAGTTACATAATTTACTTTTTCCAGAAAAATAGAAAACTATCTCATCAGCAAAACACATTTTAAAAAAGGCATTGTTCGCTTTCAGGTTCTGTATCATTTGGAAAAATGTTGATCTACTGTACAATCTCAACATATATTGGTGAAATTATATACCACTAATAAGAATCACAGATGGTGTTCTGTCAAAGAATTAAAATCTCCAAGATGTGATGACAGACATAAAGAGCATGCTAATTACCTTTAAACTTAATAGCAATAGTGATAAATTCTAATTATGAATATTTTTCTGGATGATTCCTTTATATATACTTTTCCAGATAATGGCCATATTGAAGTTAGAATTTTCAGAAATTTGAAATACTAGAAATCAATGACTGCACAAGAAATAAATCACAATGTAACCAAATAAAAGCCATTTATTAAAAATTGTTCATAACAAAACATGAAAAATCTACAAGACAGGCACAACTACAGTAACAACTCAAAGCAAGCTGCCAGTGAATGACCAATACAATTTAAAATGTAAAAGCAAACAAACCAAATTATCTCAGCTTTGTAGCAGAGAGGGAATTCTCAATTTCTTTGAGTTCTTTCAACTCACGATTCAGCTGCTGAACATCTTTTCGGAACCTTCCAGTTGGGCTTTTGAAAGAGCACCTGAATTTTTTTTTTAAAAAAAATAATATTATGAAAACAGAAAGAAACGTCTAAAAAAAAGAATATATCTAGCATGTATGCTATAACAATGACTGACACATATTCTCATCAGTTTCTCTAACTACCCAGTTAATTGGGTATTCATAGAGTTTTTTAATTTATTTCTTGACTTCTACAATGATAATTACTCTTAGTCAATTAAAGAAAATTTATTAAGATACTTTAAAGATCTCTATTTTCCGAGGGAAAAAAATTCTTTGATATTCAATTCATTTATGTACCACCAGATTTTCTTATTTTAAGAATTTTAATTCAGACAACACTATGGCTTAAATTAAAAAATATATTAAAATACCAATGATTTTCAAAAATTAAAGTTTGCAGATAAAGAATAAGTTAATAAATTGAGTACTAAATGAAATCTAATCTGAAATCTAAAATAACCAACTCCAAAATACTCAATGTTAAAGTGCTTAATAGAAAATATCAGTTATGTTTTTAGTTCAATTTATGTATAAAGAAATTTCAAACATCCTTTCTATAGTTTTACTTAATAAAAAGAGTTGTTCACCTTCCTCAGAATGTTCCAGTAGGTCTTTTTTTCTGTAGTTTCATATTTACTTTTGTAATTATTTTTGTTAATAAATTAATGCTAAGCAACTGAACTTCAATAATTAAACAATATATACTTGAATATTTAAACACTATATACTTTAACCAGAACGCCGATTTTATTTCAAAAATAGCACATCTGAAGGAAAGTAAAATTTGAATGATGCGATCATAGTTTGAGAAAACTTCAATTGCAAAGAATCTGATATAGTATCATTCTCTGGAAGGCAAGATTTACACACAATCCAATATTACAAAATGTTGAAATGAATTCTAAATAATAACACATTTTTCTCACATTTTATATATGTGAATATATGAAGTTAATTATTTCCAAGTTCAACAATAGTCAAAAGTTCTAAATTTTAATGGCTTTATTTCCATTTTCCAAGCTTGTTATTAGTTGTAGGTTGCCATTGGTGCAAGATAAGATGTCACAGGAAAGGTGGGGTGGTCACTCATACAGAGTTCACAAATGTGACATAGTCGATAACGATATGCCACAAAACTCTTTAATCATGAACTAATGTAATATCTAATATGAATACTTAAAAATTTATCATATTTTCTACATAAATTTAATCCTTGATTTACATGTAATTATACAATAATCTGACTGCAGGATATAATAATATGAAGTTTCTCAAGCAGACATTGATTGAGTAAGCTATAAGGTTTCTATTTTTTTTTTTATTAACTTTGTATTATTTAAAATTACTTACTCAAAAAAATCAGAATTATTAATAAAAAAATGTTTAATATCTTTTAACACATATGTCCTAAACATTGGCCTCCATTAGGGTCATTCCATGTCAAATCAACACAATTTTGAATCATTTTAGGACGGACCCTCTCAGATTTTGATGAAACTTCGTAAATCAAGAGTCTTAGCATAGCTATGAATGAAAATGCAAAAAAAAAAAAAATTTTCATGCATTTCATTGATGAGTTATTAATTATTGAAATTTTCATTAAAAAATGCTCTACTTTGAGACAGTTAAACCTCAATATCTCGAGAACGAAAAAAGACACAAGCTTGAATTTTATCATATATTAAAGCTCCTTTAATGCGCTTTAATTTTATGTATAATACAACACAGATTTTAAATTTTAATTTCTCAAAATGCGACAATTTTAAAATTCTGAAAAAATTCACAAAATTAGTTTGTACTGTGCTCTTGCATCTCCCCAAGTTTCATTTTGGGATCATCATGGGATCCAATGACACATGGAGGATAAGTTTCACATGGATGAGAAAGTTGCATCACATAGAATTTTGCTTTTTATTTACATAGTATAATTTTGGCAAATTTTATATCATTAGCATTGTTAATCTTACATTATTACTTGTTAAATAAAGCTTTCATGAAAATTTTATTTTCAACTATGAATTTTCTAACAATATAGTGATTTAAATCTTTTATTTATTACTTAATTTTCAAAAAAGTAATGAATCGATTAATATTTCAGTATTGGCACATTAAATTTTGTTTTTAATAGAATGTAGTTTTTTAAAAATCTAGCATTATTTAACAATTTATTACTTTAAAGAAAACAAAACAGGCATAATTATATTTTTTTACCTATTACTTGTATTACTCAAACTGGGTTTGCATTCAAGTTTGTGCATATGTTAGGGATTAGAAGAGATTCATAATCTCTGTAATCTTTTTCTTTTTTTCAACTGGTAGAATGTTCATGCGACCAGTTGGTGTGACGGGATTCACTTTATAAATAATATCAGAACTGGGAATCCAGAGAACATCAAGTGCTAATGGATACGAAAATGAAGGCGAAGGTTCTGATGGATGGAGGAAAGTCACTTTAACTTCATTTTCTCCCAAAACGTAACTTAGCCACCATTTTTCATTATACATGGAAATCACATAGCCATTCATATCCCTAAAATCTAACATTCTCCTTTTGATATGACCTGATAGCTGGTTGATGTTGTAGCAAATGAGAATGTTTTATTAATTTTGGCTCCACAGCATGAGGGGATAAAAGCATGTAACTTTTGGGTCCCTGATATTGGGATAGCCTTCCTAAAATGATGTGCCAAATGGTTCCACATTCGCTATATATTTATCTTGTGTCACATAATTGAAGTAAATGCTCTTTGAAATTTTAGATTTTGCCTATTCTTATAATTGCAATGGTGTCATAATTTGTTTTTCGTATGTCCTTTGTAGACTGGACCTAGCAGCTTCTCTTTTAACAGTCCCACAACTCAATCACACAGACCTTTAACGTGAGCAGTGGCTGAAAAATGTCATCCAGCATCAATTCCAAAAATCTCATTGGTGATAGCACAGATTTGAAAAGTTCTTTTTATTTTTGTACTGGGCAGCTGAGCCATTTGAAAAAAAAAAAAAAATTCAGACTGTTCTCAAATTTTAATAAATCACAAAGCTTCTGCTGAAATAAATGGACTGCTATATTGTTGTGCTCAAGACACTCTGAGATGATAATGGAGCTATAGTGTTGAAGTGTGTTTTCCTCTGTAAAGAACACAACAAAAAGATGAACAGTAGCTTGAGAACTGTTCCAGTGGTAGGACTGTGCTTCGTGTAGCAAAACAAAACTATAATTTTCAGAGAAATCACAAACTACTGCCACCTCTGATTCTGACAGTTTTTCTTTGTATTGACCATAAAAACATTTTGTTGTTTGGCAAGAAAATAGTGACGGAGAAGAACTTTAAGATCTCTGCAGAAAATATCCACAAATTCATCAGCAGATTTCTTTAAGGTTTCCAGGTTACACCTGTCAACAGAAACCCAATGATGAAAAGTCACTGTTTCTATCAAATGTTTTTGAAGTCCATACTCCAATATTTCTTCTCTTTCATCAATGCCAGGACAAATTTCACAATTTGAAAAATAGCAGTCGATCGAAGCTGTATTACATACCATTTTCAAAAGGCAGTTCTTATAGTTTATTTTCCAATCTGTAAAACTTATCATTTTCGAATTTTCAATAATTAATTTCACATTTTGATGAATGGTGCATACACAAACTGTGTGTGTACCATTTTGCCCAGTTAGTATATAATTTTTTGGTCGTAATTTAGCAAATTTTGAAAAACCAATTTTAAGTGTGTAGGAGATTTTTCTTTGAAGAGCTTGTATCCATGTGAAACTTATTCTCCATGTATTCATTCATTATTTTTTTGAAAATTAAGTAATAAATAAAAGATTTAAATCTGTTGTAAAGTTAATTAAATCACTAAAGGTCAATTAGGACAATTAAT
>BGPR01023257.1:371-24426 GCA_013235015.1 Araneus ventricosus | reverse complement strand
ACCACTATTCTCAACACATACAATATTACCTTTATAAAATTATTATATAGGCATGAGGTGCTTCTGAAGGTTGTTACTTCGGCATTTTTTATTGATTTTACCATTACAATAAGGAATTTCAAAAATTCTCACTTTTTCAACTCCCTATATCTTCTTAACTATTGATGCTAAAATAAAGATGTAGGTCTTTTCTTGTAGGGAATTTAATGTAGTTTATTTTTGTAATTGAGATTTTTTCTCTATAACCCATAGTTTTCGAAATATTTAAGAAAAACTGAAAAAGCCCCCCTTTAAACCCCCCCGCGTAACCCACACGGTCGGGGACTTTTAGTATGTTGTTTAGGGCACTAATCCCTACAACTGTGCCAAATTTCAAAACTACACCATTTTTTCCCCCTATTTTTCCTTCGTTGCCTGGACTATTGAGGCAACCGATCAGTCTATTTCATCTACCAATCATCCATTTTCTAGTCATAATCAATGGTGCCATTTTTTCTTTTTAGAAAAGATTCGAAATTTATCACGAGGAAAAGACGTCACGTGGATTTTTATACAATTAGGATAATATTCAAAAACTGTCTGAAGATGCTTTACACATTTTGGGTAAGCAGAGTCGGCGTGGGCAATAAACAAAAACTATCTGAAGACGATCTTCTTAAATGTTGGAAAGACTTAAATGCAACTTTACAAGGCGATATTGATTGATTTAAAGGAATCAAAATTTGTCGTCGACTTTTGCCATTCAGGGACACCGAAATTAAAATATTTATTTAAAAATAATTCATTTAAATTTTATCCAAATTTTGTGATTGTTCCGAAAAATATATTCTTAATAATTACAGAGGTATATGCAAAAATCTTTCTCGTGATTGAAACTTTAAAAAAAAAATCTAGCATTTGTTAAGAACGATTCGTTTTCTTAACCATGATACCTGTAGAATCCAAATTAGCTATAAAATTAAATTACGATTATGTTATCAACGAATTTACTATAATGAATGTAAGAAAATGAAACAAAAATAACATATTGTTAACTTATTCTAGCAAGTCGCACTCCAAATTGTATTTTATGAGTTCATGAAGCAGTTATTTTTGTTATTTGATTTGTGAACGATTTTGAATGTGATTGAAATGTTAACTTTATAAACATATTTTAGTTATGTATCATTTTCCTGTATTCCTTAAGTCTTTAATATACCAATTTGTGCAATGTAATAAATAACAAAAGCAATAAATGATTTTATTGTACGAACTTTGTTTCAAGGCCCCTCAAATCAACTTTGCACCAGGCCCCGCTTTTGTTATAAGACTCCTTCGTTTGAAGAATCACTTTCACATTCGGATTATTTGTAAAAGATGCGACGACCATATCAATGGATTTCTATTCGTGCATTTATTAATCAATCATGAATCCTTAGAAAATGGGGTGATAGACGGAGTCAAATTATATAATAGGTGATTAGAGACCCCTCAAATGATCTACGCATGGGGAATCCTTAGCAATGCAACTGTTGTTCCACTACATCGGCAGTGAAACTCATCAGCCAGTGTAGCAATTTGTCTTCCTATAATGAAATGGTGTAGTAATTTTTAGACATTAACTAATGATTGAATGTGGAGATTTGCTTGCATTTCCAACGAAGTGATTCCTCTAACATGAAAAGGCAGTGGGAGTGCTCTGACCTTGAATTCATACTATAATAATACACTATGCCATGTTATTTTTATTATTCCTTGTAAGAGTCTATGGGAATCACAGAGGAGTCGCCATAGCACGAAAGTGCACGCATCGACATGATTAAATTTTATTTGATTATCTTAAAAACTTTTTAAGAAATGAGACTTTTCGTAATCCAAAAAAATGAAAATGGCAATTTTCCAGAAAACGCAAATAAAGATTTTAAAGTTGCACAAAAAATTATATACACATTTTAACAACTTAAAATTCACAGTATTTGTAAGTTAAGACTCTTCTTTGACTTAATTTTTAATTTCTTTTAGCTTTAATTTTTTTTCTTGATAATTTTGTTTTTGGGTTCGTCTTGTCGCTTCGATTTCTTAATTCTCTCAATATCAATTTATATGTAGTTTTTTTTAATAATTTCTGGTTCAAGTTTGACATTAAGATGGTTAAATACAGTCATCAGCCTTATATCGCCTGAATTGAATAATTAAACTGCTATCTTAGTACCTAATAACAGTGTTTGGAGTGAGCGAAATTTTCTTCAGGTAAAATATCCCGTAACTAGAGAAACAGTTGCCAGATACGCCTAAAACAATAATAAATAAACTTAATTCTATATTTAACCAGCGGGAGTGGTCTCCCCTAAACTTTCTCGTATACTTTCTAAGTGGAGATTCGTCAAAATCTCGAGTTCGAATTTTTTTTTGACGATTACAATACTTTCTCTTTGTATACGAGAAAGTGAAACAAACCAAAAACCTGAAATGAAATATCTGTTGCCACGTTTCAAAAAAATATTACTTTGAAGCAGGTGCGATAAAATAGGCAATGAAATGAATACTAAAGCGAAAATTCTGCTTTGGAATTGAATTCCCAAGAAAACAATTTATACTACCACAATCGTAACAATTGCAAAAGCTCGGAAATAAAAGATTTGCTGAAATAATGAGATCGGTTTGAATTTTATTTACAACAATAAAAAATTTGTTACAATTTATGTTTGAGAACATTATTTATTGTTGTAAATAAAATTTACAACAATAACAGATTGCTACCACTACTTTGCGCATGAGAATCGGATTAAAAGAAATTGAATGTGCAATTTGAACGCCCCTTTTTGACGGATTTGGCCCAAAATTTAATACGGGCCTACATTCATGACGATAAAACTGTGTACCAAATTTTATCCATCTCGCTATTCAAGTTTTTGAGTTATAGTGTTCACATGACCGTGGACATAGAGACAGACAGACTTCCCGTTGACGGATTTTGACCAAAATTTGATAGAAACCTATAAATTATGTTTAAAGACCACATACCAAATTTCATCCTCGTAGCTCTAATAGTTTTCGAGTTATCGTGTTCACAGACAGACACACACACACAGACAGACACAATTCCAAAATTGTGTTTTTCGGACTCAGGGAGGTCTAAAACGTGGAGATTCGTCAAAATCTCGAGTTCGAATATTTTGACGATTACAATACTTTCTCTTTGTATACGAGAAAGTAAAAAGTAAATTGTACATTCACATTGTCTAAGAGTAAAGAAATAGCCGTTTAGATGCGTTTTTTACATTTCTATGTCTTAGTTTCGGTTTCGAAAATTTTACTTCTGGTTCATAATTTAGGCAATAACTTTGCTTCTAACTATCGAAGAAACTAAAGTAAACCATTTTTTGAATCCTAAATGTATGGGCTTTAATACAAAGTAATCCAAAAAATTTCGAAAATTTTCATGCCAAAAATTTGAACAAAAAATGGCCGAAACTGCGCAGACACAGCGAACGCTTCCTAAAAAATAATTCTTCGTGGTTAGATGAATGCATACCATTTCCTGATAATGCCCAGGAAGTATAGAAACTATTTAACTATTTAAAATCCTGTGCCTGGTAGAAGAACCAGTAGACCACAAAAATATTTTGAAAGTTGGCGAATTCAACACATCCTAGAAACGTTAAGTCAGGAAGAGATAACGATGGCGGCTGAAGTACTGCATCGCAGAGAAAGCAAAAGAGATTCAGCCGCGATTATAAATAAATTGAGCCATCTATCTCCCAGAAGAAGTACTACAATTTAGATTTAGAATAAACTCTTTACGGCTAGGAGCTTAAGCGCATTTCTCATATCAGTGTTAAAAATGTGGAAGGCTTCACCATTTTGCATGTCATCCTTGGAAAGGGGCCATGCTAATCTTCTTTGTATCGTTCCATTTTTAGTATATGAACTGCCGAAGCGTCTAACATCACTAATAATTTTGAAGATACTCGCGGCCATTACAGCTGCTACACCCCGCCTCCCTTACGTCAAATTCTACTCTCGCAACCAGCGACCTTAAAGTTCCGATGACTTTAAAAATTTATAAAAAATAGATAAAATTTTCTACAATAATAGAACTGGTATCATTGGAAAGATAATTTTTTGCTCTTTGAAATGACATGAACAATTTCTTTGTCAAACAATTCATTCAGAAGTTATTGGCAAAAAACGACGAAATTTGGTTTAATTTTTAAATAATTTAAATTTGAATTAAAATTTTTAAAAAACGGCTCCGAGGTGCACATCTTCAGCATCCAAAGTATATTTGTGCTAAATTTGGTAGCTCTATGTTATACGGTCTGTTCTGTACACCGCCAACAGACACACACAGAGAGAGACAGACATTCATCTTCATTAGTATTAGAGATATCAATGGTGCCCATTCAGATATACACAGTAGAGGGGTCTATCTTGCTGATGGCCTGGGTCTCATATTATTCAGGGTAGAGAAGGACAGACTCAGGAGTAGCTTAGAAGCTGTTTATTGCATGAGGTTATTTACAGGGTGACTACAGTACAAAAAAAGAGTAAGAATATACATAGAAAAATCCACACAGCGCCACCTACACAACTGGTACTGAATTCCTAACACACAGTGAATGACCAAAAAAAATTTAAAAATTATAGTTATGTTAAAATATATGCCTTAAACCTTTACCGTTCTTTTATATTTCATAAAAAAACCCTTAACCATTTATTTAACTCACCGAGTTTCGAATAAATAATTTTGTCCCTCTAGATTACAAAAATAACACTGTACAGCGGGGAGAAAAACTGCACTAAGTGTGGGTAGGATCCATAATGTGGCATATAAAACAAATATAAATACATATAAATATTGTAGCATATAAACAAAAGGCTCTCTATTAAAAGACAAGTGGCAAATTCCAATTAAAAATAGAGAAACAAGCTGTCTGGTCGAACAGGAAACAGAAAAGAATATTAATAAAAAATCAAACACTTTAGAAACTGCCAATATGTTGCGTATAATGCAGTTGCGTTCATTTTGCTTGTAGATAAAAAGTTGCTTAAATGCATACACTGAAACAAATGCTGCGTTAACTGAAGATTGCTCAGGTCTTTGTTGTTTTTTAGTACATTAGTAGTTCTGTATTGGCCATTACATACAAAATATAAACACAGCTCCAAAGAATTGCCTACTAAATGTAGGTATGTGGCTTCAAACTCATTAAAGAGTAACAATTGAGGTAAACTGCCCGTTGTAGCAAAAACAAGTGTGCCTCGAAAAGGCGGAGAAAATGCGAAGATTAAAGGCATTTGCGTCTCCTCTGTGTGGGTATTCACAGCTAAAAGATAAAAAGAATGCATACGTTGAGTACCTATCACATTGACTTCATAGGTCCCCTACCCTCTGCAAACAAGATATACCAGTACATATTTAGAGTGGTAGCTGCATTTACCAAATTCGGTTTGTTTTATCCTGTGGGCAGGACTAGAAAAACTCAAGATCCAACAAGCTGCCTTTGGTAATCCTTCAAGAATGATTTCCGACAAAGGATCTACCTTCTGATCCAAAAATTTTGAAGACTACTGTGAAGATGAAGGTATCCAGCACATACAAATTACAACAGGTGTGCCAAGAGCCAATGTCCAGATTGAAAGGATGCACGGAACCCTCATCTCAGTGCTTACGAAACTGTCAATCGATGATCCTACGAAGTGGTTCAAGTGTTTTCCTGATGATCAATGAATCATCAACAGCACCGTCCATAGATCCACTCCTTTGGAGTTGATAAAATGCGTGAAGATGCAAAACATGGTTGACCTAAAAATCAAAGTACTTGAATTCCATCATTTAGAAGCAAGAGACGATTCGCGAAGAGGCGAACATTTTCAAATTGCAGGAATGGAATCGACGCCGTAGAACTGCTCCAATCTACAGAATCAACGATTTGGTAGCAATAAAGAAAACTCAGTTAGGAGGAGATCTCAAGTTAAAACCCAAGTTTTTTGGACCTTACAAAGTGGCCGAAATAAAGCCACATGGTCGCTATGACGTAGCAAAAGTAGGATCTAATGAAGAACCCGAAGAACTTTTACTTGAACTCGCCACATGAAACCCTGGTCTGATGCAGTTACCCGAGACCAAAGACATTCCAAACTTTTTTTTTATCATGTCTGTTTATTTCTGTCATATCTTTTCAAGTTTTTCTTTTCTTTATTTGTATCTTTTATTATTCGGAGTACCTCACACGTGGATGGCCAAGCGTTGCGGGATTTGTTCCTATCATCACCAGATGGCGCGGGGACGATCATGCTGCGACGCTACCAGATGCCACGGCGGACAAAAGGTCAGAAAGAGATAGGAAAGCTCCCGAGCAGAAGAGATCCGTTGTCTCATCTCCCGCGAAGGAGAGGTTTAACAAATGTCCGGCAAGGTGAACTTTCACCTGTAAATGTACCATCATTTTTATATGTCAGCACAGTGCAATAAATGGATATGTTAATTCAAGTGGGGTGATTGGCGTTATTTCAAACCCACCACACCCACATAATTGGGTAATGAAATGAACTTACCAAGAAAAACAGGAACTGCAAACTTCACATGACTAAGACTTATTTTATTTATTATTATTTTTATCCCGATATTAATATATCCAATTGAATTACCATCACGAGAAATTCTTTTTGAGCACACAGCCCAAGATGCAATCATTCCAGTTGTATGAGAAGAGAAATCTTAAATTAAAAAGTCGTTTAAGAAATTTCTTTACAGGCACACAATATAAATAGAATTTTTTATTTATACGAATTCAAGACAATTTGCATTTAAATTACTACAGTAGACGCCGTTTATATGATCATGGATATAACGACCAATCAGTTATACTGATCAGAACAGCGTGGGACGGATCTCCCGTGTACAAATTCATAGAAAATCCGCCGGTTATAATGTTCAACAATTCGCTTATAGTGATCAATTTCGATGGTTGGGCGGAAAAGTCCATGGCCAGCGGAAAGGTCAAGGACACCAAGAACTGTTTTTTTTCTGGTTCGTTATCTCTAATGGACCTATCCTCTTCCTCTGTCTGCAGTGGTGTGCATTATCGAACTGAAATGAGAAGAAACATAATCAATGTGATGGGCACTGCATGGGATGGGACCGGTGCTCTCCGTGCCAGTGAAATCGAGAAGAAAATAAGTTTGCTAGAAGCCTAGCACATCGTAAAGGTCTGGGACGAAGTCTCTGATGTGACCATAAGGAACTGCTTTCGCCAGTGAGGTTTCATCAGGACCAAACAAGAGGATAACCCTGATGTCATTGAAAACCCAGCTGACCTTTCCAAAGAAGACTATAATACCTAGATCAACGTTGATTCAAATTTGGTGACTGCTGAAAAAACTACAGAAGAAACAATCTGCCAAGCACGGATGAATAGAAGAGATGACGGCATAGAGTTTGAGGACAATGACGACAAAGAGGAGCCAGAAGAAAAACCACAATCAGCCCAAGAAACTCTGTAAGCCCTTTGCATTTTAAGGAGATCAGTCCAATACCGTGCTGAATCTTTCTATGAGCATTATTCATATGAACGGTGCATCCAACGAATGCTTGATAACTCAAAAAAACAAGTTAGTCTCGATAACTTCTTTATGAAAGCTTAAAAAATAAAATATGTATGATTTTTCCTAAATATTAATAATGTATAATTATTCTATTTCTGATTATAAAGAATGAATATATATCAAAAATATTGTGTGATCTGTTTATCTTCTATCCTTGTATACATATAGATTGGGATATTGTGATCACTTTGGCTTGGGCCCAAAGTGATCACCATAAACGTCGTCCACTGTATTACAACAAGATTCTTTAACACAAATATCAACCAAAACGTTTTTCATTTACATTAACAAAATTATGAATATTTAAATCACTCTTTAGAGAAAAACTTTTTGTACATCATAGGAATACTATTTTTTATTTGTAGGAGTTCAATAATACTCCCATTTAAACCAATTTTGTAAAAAAATTCTCAACAACACACATCAGAGTAGGATTATTTGTTTGTATGGATTCGATAATGTTTTTTTTTAAATCAAATTTCTGAGATATTTTTACCACATAAATCACAAGAGCGCTATTCATTTGTATGAATTCGAAAATGTCTCTTTAAATTACTTTTCTGAGAAAAGATTTTATGGCATACATCACAAGAATAGGGCTTTTCATTTGCATGCATTCGAAAATGTACAGTTAAATTACCTTTCAAAGCAAAATGTTTATGACATACATCGCAAGAAAAGGGCTTTTCATTTGTATGAGTTCGAAAATGCTCATTTAAATTACTTTTCTGAGAAAACCTTTTATGACATATATTACACGAAAAGGCCTTTTTATTTGAATGAATCCGATAATGCTTTTTTAATACATCTTTCCGAGAATATTTTTTATCACATACGTCACAAGAAAAGGGTTTTTTATTTGTATGGATCAGTAAATGCTCTTTTAAATAACTTTTTAGAGAAAAATCCCTATTGCACACATCGCAAGAAAAGGGCCTTTCACCTGTATGAATACGATAATGCCTAGCTAAATTTCCTCTCAGAGAAAATCGTTTTGCACATAGATCACAAGAATAAGGCTTTTCATTTGTATGCGTTCGAAAATGCACAGTTAAATTACGTTTCAAAGAAAAATCTTTATGGCATACATCGCAAGAAAAGGGCTTTTCATTTGTATGAGTTCGAAAATGTCTCTTTAAATTACTTTTCTGAGAAAAATTTTTATGGCATACATCACAAGAATAGGGCTTTTCATTTGTATGAATTCGATAATGCTTTTCAAATACACTTTTCCGAGAATAATTTTTACCACATACATCACAAGAAAAAGGATTTTCATTTGTATGTTTTAGTAAATGATCTTCTAATTGGCATTTCAGAGTAAAATCTTTATTACATATATCACAAGAAAAGAGCTGTTCACCTCTATGAGTACGATAGTGTTTAGCTAAATTTCCTCTCTGAGAAAATCCTTTTCCACATACATCACAAGAATAGGGCTTTTCATTTGTATGAGTTAGGTAATGCCGATTTAAACTACTTTTCGGAGAAAATTCTTTATTGCACACAACACAAGAATACGATTTTGCTTTCACATGGCTATGAAAATGTGTTTTCAAAAGTCCCTTCTGAAGAAATTTTTTACCACAGATATCACAAGCGAAATATTTCTTATTTGTGTGATTTACATTTGCGACATTTTTATCAGTATCAAGTGCTTCCACACAGAGATCACTAATTAAATGAGTCTCATTCATCTTGATATACGTCTCCATCCTGTATGTTCTTGATAATAGATAAAACTTGAGCTTTTCTTTTTTAAAAATGAGCAGAAGTTGTACCAAAGATAAATATCTAATCAGTGTTTTGCTTTATTTGAAGAAATACCTTTCCTTCTGTTGCATCTGGAGATTTTAGTAGTTACCTGGAGAAGAAAATGGAATTTTATTATTATCTTAGTCATAACAATAATTTGGTATGTAAATGATTTTTTTACTGTAAAAACAAGTCTTCTTGACTCAGTGGCATAGTGAGTGGGGACAAGAGGTGCGTAGATGTCCTGAGTCTAATTAAACTTTATAATAGATGATAACACAGATCTAACATCTGTTCATAGATAAATTTGGAAGTGAAAGAGTTAAAATATGAACTGTTAAAAGCAGATAACAACAATATGTGTGTTTTCTTATCTTTGAATCATTAAATAGCTTATATCTTTCTCTCAAACTTCACTGGAAATAAAAAAAAAAGAGTTATTAACTCAAACATATATTTGATATAAAATATAATATTCTAAGTATTGAGCAACACAAAACTGACACTCATTCGAAATCACAAATTAAAAAATTACAACATTAGAATAAAAATTCTAGTGAAAGTTAATAGAAGACATATCAGATCAGAGGCTTTCATCAACAGAATTTAGGCTTATTTGCTATTTTCTTTATTAAAAAATGTACAATCAAAAGGAACAACAAATGATAAAACAAAGTAGAACATAAAACTATCTAAAAAGGTGGAAATATCCAAATAACAACTAAAATGAACGGGCTGGATTAAAAGGAATTATACAAAAATCTTTGAAGGATAGGGAGCCTTCCTCCCATTTTTTAAAAAAACTCAAGAAATGAGGTCAAGAGTGATCACCAGAAAGTTTTCCAAAAACTTATGCTAACTACATCTAGATCTTTGTAAGGAGGTCATAATTACAAGAGAGATAGTGGGGGAGGGGCTGAAGCCATCTTTTTTTCAAAAAAGTAACCGAGTCCAATGACTGTAATTTGAAAGAGGTTTGAGTGAAAAACGACTATGTTTTAAAACCTAGATAATTCTGGAATCCAGTCGAAAATTAAATTCATCATTCTTGAGAGAGATTGTGCTTTTGTTGGGTGTCGAGAAAGCTACATCTCAGTGACCTTTATTCGGAATATCACAACATCAGAGGTGGAAAGTTAGCCCTTAATGATGTAATAATGGACAAAATGGTACACTTTATTTGCAGTAATTAAAACTAATACAAACATCTTAATCAATCTAAAATTGTAGATAAATTTGTTGAAAATCATCATATTACATTTATTTTAAACAGTTTTGCACAGGAAAAAAATGCCCAACACATATTTAAAAAAAAACCAGATAACAAAACTGTGAAATTTACTAAGTTTCTGATTTAAAATGGAATTGCATACAATATTTGCTATTCCTATTAAATTAGTAATGACCAACAAAAATTTCATAAAAGTATGCATTGCAAAGCATCCATTATGATAGTTATTAAAATCAAATATTTTTAAAAAATTAACATGCCTCAATTTTGGGAGCCGCTGTTATTTTCGCTAGCAGCTTCTTAAAATCGAAAATTTATAAACACCATACAAAAACAATTCATAGCACGTTATTTAAAATGCCAGAGTTGTTATTCTAATTCTGAGAAAAATTATTGACCTCAGTTTCACATATTTTAAGTACTAGTCTGATTAGAAAAAACAATAAATGGAAACATATATAAACAGAATATGAAATATAGTTTCAACAAAAATTTCAAGATAAAGAGAATTATCTAAAAAGAAGTTTGCTTACACTATTTTTTCCTCCTCGAATATAATCTCTCAGAATGTAGCAACAATATTACTCATATTGTAGTTCTTTTATTTTCTTTGGCCAAAACAAAAGCAAATAATAAAATTGCTTTTTCAGCTTGTTTAAGAACATATGAGTATTTAAAAAAAGATTTCATGCATCAAACATCTAAACCTGATACTCAGGTTATCGGAATATGTGCAATAGCAGTTAAGCCTTACTCAAAAGCAAAAATAATAAAAATAAATAAATAAATAAAAGGTGAAGAGAAAATAATCAATGATTCCAAAAAATGCTATCAATATTATTTTCAAGCTAAGTAACGAACAATATTTCTTCTATCTTTTAAGCATAAAGGAGAGATAAAATGAGTTACATCATTTTGAAATTAGTTTTTAAAAGGAAAAACATGCTGAATATATCGAAATAACAACAACATATTTTTATTCCATTAGATGTCTTTTGGGGATAACAGCCTTTGTTGCTAAAAATCCCTAAACCTCGTATCTCTCGGAGATACAATTTAAGTCAAGTCAAGTCAAGATGTCTTTTAAAAGCAACATAATTAATTCATGAATTTAAAACATTTTGTGTCAAATATTAATTTCCTATCTGCAAAGTCAACCCATAATGGCTTATGAAAGTTTTAGGTATTTCTAGTAAACTTTAGAAGTTCAGAATGTAAAAAAAAGAAACTGATTTCAATCCTATACAAAAGAAAAGTAAAGACATTGCAACTTGTAGTGAAGACTGGGGTACAACAGACCATCCACTATTTATTTTCTCTTTTTGAATATTTCACATTTTTTTACATAAATGATAGCGTGAACGGGGGTAATTCATGATCACCACGTTTCTGGGGTAAATAATGATAGTCTAATTTGTATTTTAAAAAAAGAAATTTTTATGAAATTTGAGATATGGCCAGGAATCCTTGAACTTTTTACTTAATTATAACTACATTTGCTCAATTACGATTTGCTGTTTAGTTTAGCAAATTAAGCATCTTTTAAACTGCTTACTATACTTGACATTTCAAAGATGGGTTCCTGAATATGCACATTTTACAAAGATCCTCCTCCCTCTCTTTATAATAAATATTTTTGTTACTTTCTTTTTATTTTATCTAAAACTAATGTTAGCTTTTGATTAGTTGTTTCACATTTACTGTAAATATTAAAAATAATTAAAATGAACTATATCAAATGTTGTCCCCTATAGATGGGGTAATTATTGATCACTGAGGAAATTCCTGATCATTTCTTGTTATAAATATCACCAGAAATAGCTAATAAACATAATTTTAGTTCTTTTACATGACGGTTCATATTTATTAACTGTAATCACTATAAAACATATTTTAAATGTAACCGCAATGTTTTTTTTTATTTTTTACTGAAAGCAAATGAAAAAAAAAAAAAAAACATGTGCTCTGATTTTCATCATTTCTAATTTGTCTCAACTTGCTTGTATCTTGATTCTATGTTTGCAAATTTTTTTTAAGTGATAATTTTTAAGCTTATTAAATTCGCCTGATAAATATAGTGAGCAACTATAAACCTAAAAAAGATACTAAGCTTCTAGAAGTCAAAATTACAGAAGCTGTTTGAAAGATTGAAAATGAAAATTTCAATATGAGAGCTGCTGCTAGAGCTGTTGAAATTCCGTTCTCAACTTTACAATCTCACTTAATTAAGTTGAAAAATTCCTCAATATTAAATATGTGGGAACTGTTTCCTATATTCCAAAAGAACACAAGTTGGGTGCTTGCCTAAACAGTGTGGTAAGATTTGGATTTCCTTTGACTTGCAAAGAAATTAAAACAACTGTTTCTGATTTTGTAATCAATACTTATAAAAATCAATGTTTGTGTGCAATGTCCAGATGAATCTATCGTTCTTACAGCCATAAAATTTGGCACACAGGTAATCATAATGGTGTCTCAATGCAACTCGAAGCCGGAACTTTAAAATTTAATCTAGAAAAATTTTTATTTAATGTTTTGTGTTGTTGTGGGGGTAGTTTTGGCACTAATTTCTCATTAGCATGATTTTGGACAATTGTATGAAAAAATTAGATACACCATCGAAAAGAGCAATCAATTTCTGTTCTAATGATGTTTGTTTTGAATTTCTAACACAATTTACTGAATTTTGAGAAATTTTTAAATAATAGTCACTTTTATGGTAATTTTTTATAAGGATTTTTTCAAATTCTCGCATCTGGTGTTCTAACAATTCTATAATTTAAATTTTTTTTCAGCTTATCACTCGAACGTTTGTCAGATTTAAAACAAGAACCGTTAAAATACCTTTCTCCGTTTTTTAAAATTAATTGTTCCTTGATCAGTTCAAACAGTTTCTTTGCAAGCCAGCTTTCTCAGAGAGAAATTCTCTGGAACGAGTTAACTTTCCCATCATGCATTGTTACAATCTCATTGGCTGGTGTGTGACCTTCATCGCAGCAGATGACGTCATATACAATCGTGTTCTTCTTGGAGAAGGTACATTAACTGAATGAATTCGATAATTATTTTCGGCAGTGTCATAAAATGTTTCTTTGTCTTGCATATTTCGCATGCTGGATTATCGCATTTATTAATATTGTTTTTTGGATTAACGTACTCGGTACTGTTTTCCTAAATTCAAATAATGCGTATCTTTTTTTTTTTTTTCAAATCTTTTTCATGCCATTTATGAGCGGTTTTTTTTTTTTTTTTTCATTTTATAGTACGGGTAATGCCGTGCGCGTATTGCTAGTTAAAAATAAAGCAGGTACAATTGAATTAGATGTGCACTTACAAAAATATTGTCGCTTCAAAGATGATGTGCCTGGGGAAGATTGGATGAGTTCAGTCATGCAAAGACATAATCCATCGGCAAAAAAGCCCAGTATTCTCGAAAGATCTAGAGTTGTGGTCACTTCAAACCCATTCAGTATTTATGAATTCTATAACTTAGCTGAAAAGGAGCTTTCTTTCTTGAGCTTAGAAGACAAGCCTTCTCATGTTTACAACTCGACTGAATCAGCTATGTAGACCCATCTAAGACAAAGGCAGCCGGAGGAAAAGGAACAAAATTAGTTCGAGTAACAGCAACGTCTGGTAGAGAAGCAGTAACAGTAATGGTATGTGTCAATGCTGAAAGACTTCCTCCTCTGATAATCTTCATTGGAAAAAAACTGCAAAGTTGACAAAAATTTAACTTCGGCCATTAATGAAATTGGGTGGATGACTAAAGATATTTTTGACAGCTGGATCATGATTTTTTGTGAACAAGTGAAAACACGTCCTCTGCTACTAACTTATGATGGCCACAGTTCTCGCATGTCTATGAACGCCATGGCTAAAGCCCGGAGTGAGCAAATTTCAATTTTAAAACTGCCAGCGCACACAAATGACATTGTACAACCCTTTGACAAATGCTGCCATCGTCCCTTAAAAATGAAATGGAATAAAAGTCTTACAGAAGTACAATGCCTATCAAAAGCAACACGAATTGGTAAAAGTTGTTTCACTGAACTTGTTGATGAATTCTGACCAGACGCACGTACATCAGCAAATATCAAAGCTGGTTTTCGTTCCACTGGAATATTTCCAGTTGACAGAATAAAATATCCAACAAATAGGTTTTGTAACAGGATGCTCAATTCTTACACCCTACAAAATTCGCCTGCAAAGAGTTTACAACCAGTGACAATTGATGTTCAGCCAAACCAGTGCAGATTTTCATTGGATAATACAGTTGCCTTGCCTTTACAAGGTATTCTGAGTTCTTCGTTAAGTTCTACACCAGTAGTACCATTCCCCTTACAATCATTTGAAGAACTATTAAGCATGTGTATAAGAAGAGTGGCGAAAATTACTTGTTCTGAGATAAGAAGAAAGATAGAAACTAACGCAGCAGTGTTCACAAGTAATGAATTTTTAAAGCTGGTGGAAAAGAGAGACGAAGAAATGAAAAGAAAAAGATATCATTAAAAATCTAAGAAATATGGGAAAAAAAGAAACAAAAAGTTGATGAGCAGGATATAATAGAATCGTTTGCTGAAAATTTACGTGATGACCAATTAAATAAAAATACTCAACTAGATGATGTCAAATCCTTGCTAGAAATCATTCACAAGAATATTCTTCTACATAGCTATTATGAAGTTTACTATGATAATGATCTTGTGTATATTGACAAAGCCCTAAATAGAGAGGATGATATGATTGAAATGAAGTTCCAAGAAAAAGGTGCTGGCAACTTCAGATGGCCCAAACGTGACAAAATTGAAAAAATAAACATCAAATATAATTTTTATGGTCCTATATCCTTAAATGGACTGATCCATTCACTGTTGACGATGCAGCAATAAATAGTGCATATAAATATTATAGGAAATTTTGAAAAGATTTTTGGAAAATTTAAAGTGTTAAATTTTGTTGCTTTTTCAATCTGGTGATCAGTAATTACCTCGATCCAGGGGCAATTCCTGATCACTGAAAATTTAAAATCTTTTAAGTTCTATTTTAATTTTCAAAGAAAAGAAGGCTGCACAGGACTCATCTCATAAGTCATCAAATTTTCACCAAAAATTAAAATTTTTCTTTGAACAGTTTTTGTCACAAAATGAATGATTGCATTTTTTCATCAGGAATTACCCCGTGTCACCCTAGGCCTTACGGTGCTGAAAAAAAAAAGAAAGAAAAAAAAAAGCCTAACGGCCAATTTTATTCTCAACTGGCGATTTGTGGTAGGTAAAAATAAAATTTTCATAGAAGCACATCCTATTTTCTTGATTAAAGAATTGTGATTTAGATAATACAATAAAAAGCTCAGATGATATATATTATTATATTTAATATAGCTAAAACAATTAAATATAAAATTTCTTTTTTATCTATTTGTTTTCAAACTTCTACATGGGATAAGGGAGGCTTGGGATGTTTGATTGTTGGGGTACAATGGTCCACTTTATCTCCTGCTACTTAAAAAATTTATATTATAAAGTGTATATAAATAAAGATTTAGAGCGAGTATAATATAAACATTAATATGTAGATAACATGAGTTTTTCAAACACAAAAAAGCCAGTTCTTTGAAAGCAAAATTTGCAAAACTGGTCTATTGTACTCCGATTTTCTCCACATATGATTTAACATATTTAGTATTTCTGCTTTCCAGGTATAATATAAATGCTTTATGGATATTCAATACTCTGAAGGGTAATGATGTTGAAATATGCCAAGTCAAATTTCATTAAGAATGTTTGACACTACGATGAACGAAAATTGTAATGCTTAAGCAATACCACTGTTGTCCTATTAATGACTGAAAATCCAAGTTGCAGTTAACCTTTTTCTTATCTATACAATTATATATGAGAAAATAACTTTCTGTTATGCTTGCACTTGTAGCATACCATTATTTTGGGGGACACTACATAAATCTTAAATTCAATTATGGTACTTATATTTCAATCTTTTATTCTTGATGACTATCAATTTCTCTTCATATCAAAGCCAAAACCAGTGTCAATGACATTACAATGTCTGATTTATGAAATATTTTATTTTCTAGTTAACAGTACTAATTTATGAAAAAAGGTAAAAAAAAGAAATGGAACAAGAAAATTACCTTTTATCATTATACAGAAGGAACTTTGCAAATATACAATGAGAAAGTTTTCATAGCACAAAATGTATTTAATACATGGGTAACTTGATTGAAATCATGCAGAATACAAAGAATATTAAAAAAAATGCTTCTCCAGCATTACAACTATTAATGCTGTTGCCATAGTGATGCTAGTAAAATGCTTACAATTAAGGAAAAATGATGGTTAACCTGGAGTTCAGGGTTCTTACTCACTTTGTTTCCCTTAAACTCGCCAATTGTTTGTCGTCAAGAGAGAGAATGCCAGAACATTTGTTTTGGATGCGAGCTGAAAATTTTTTCAGCTTCGTTTGCGCATGCGCCAACAGTGATTTGTTTACAATCTACGGCGCATGCTCTTAATTTTGCTTCATTTCCATTGGTCCATTGTCAGCTCTCTTCAATTTGATTGGTCGGTGTACGAATTTGAATAATACTTCGTTCGGAATTTTTGATCATTTACCAACAATTTTTTCCAAGAACCATTTCCTTCTATTCTAAAGAATTTTGTTCATTGAATTTGCTGACTCTCTTTATCATGAGGCATTGCATGCTCTATCTATCATTTTGAGATGCTGTAGGCATCGAATGTACTAGAGACTTATAAAAAAATTCACTGCGTATCCTAAACAGTGTTTGCCAATGGCAAAGAAAATTGGCGAGAAAATAGTATGCAACCTAAACTCCAGGTTTACCAAAATGATACAATAAAAAAAATTAATAATTTATTCATAAAATCTATAACAAAAGTGATGTCGCAAAAGTAAATCACATACAGGACAAAGCTTTCACCCTTCCGTGTAAATATTCATCAATTTAAAGGAATTACTAAGAAACAAACAATTTAGCAAGACATTTTTAAACATATGGGTTTGTATATTATTGTAAAATTAATTATTATAATGGTCTAAAGAATGCAATACATTAAGCTATATAAAATTAACTTTACATTATACTGATTTAATTTTAATGGTATGTTTTTTTTTTTTTTTCCTTCTTTCTTTTAATTACAGCAAGGGAAGTTCTAATGACTAACAGTATCAGAAAAGTAAAATGCTGTCTGAACCAACCTTCATACTTTGATTAAACATATATAAATACTCTATTTTTATTGAAACTGAAGTAAAATAATATTGAATGACTAAAATATAGTAATTATAATGCAAAAAGATTTTAAAATTCAAATGAATTGATTTTTTTAAACTTTAAAACCATCAAAAGCAGAAATATTTTAACTGTATGGCAACTTTTTTGAGACAGACACTCAGGGCATTGATACCCCTCTTTTTTATTCATCACCAATGTATACAGACAATTTTTGTGATAAAGTTTTTAGTCTGAAAAACTTTAATATATTAGCATGCTATTATCAGATGTCAACCAAGCTTTACGAAGTATCAAATGCCAATTATATATTCAACAGTGTTATATATTGTATTTATATTATGCTTTATATTATCAATATTAAATTAAGCTATTTTTTTCACTTGGCAAACAAAATGCAGTACAACTACTGCCAATGGCATGGAATTAACAAGAGAGTAACTTTTGAATAATATGAACAAGCTGTTAATGTAGAACTATACAACTGTGAAAAAAAAACCCCATTGCCATTGGTTTTGATTCAAGCTAAATTATTCAGTTTCTTTTATTCTAAATATACAATGATATTAAAAAATGGAAATAGGCCTGAAACAAGATACTTCAGAAGTATGGTTTTCTTCCCCCTTTCCCTTAATTATTTTGTGCACCATGTGTATGCTTTATAAGGCATAATCCAAAGGGTGTATTAACGACAAGACAAAGGGCTGGAATTCACCTTATGATAATTTTAACCAACTCAATAAATTCTTTAACAAAAGTGTAAGTAATTTAGTATTAAAGAACCCCATGCATATATATACCCTTAAATATCTATCTTTTACTAAAAGGAAAGTAGTTACCTAGTCCGAAATAGAAAAAAATTTACCAATATTAACTTGACTTGAATTTGTGTTACGGGATTTGAAGCAACAAAGGCTATTTACCAAGTCAAATCAAGTCGAAGAGTGTTTTTACTGGCTTATGCTACACGAAAGTCCGGGCTTTGCCAGTGATCCTTTAATTTAAATTGCATTCTTAAAAGAGATTGTTGCTTTGAAGAAAATGAAGGACAGCTGAGCAGGCTCTCCGGTTAAAGGTAGAAATAGTGCAGATCCAATTGCAATGGAGGGCTCCAATACCCAACGACGCTCTGAGATTGTTCCTGGGCTATTCAAATACGATGCAGGTTAGTAAAAGGTGGTCGTTCGAATCTACTAAGCCACACTGGCGGAATAAGGGAGATGATTCCAGACCAACTTTGAAGGCTATTTACCAATATTAAGTAGAACCAGAATTGAACTTAAACAAACATACGCTTCAGATTACAGTTACAGGTAAGTTAAGCTCGCGGTTCTGTATTTCTCAAGAATTGTAGGCTACCTTGATATTCAACCTCTTTGATTCTAATGTAAAAAGTAGGGTATTGAAATATAAAGATTAAAATAAGAATCTTGTAGGAATCTTGTCTTGTAATCTCTTTCACAATTTAAAGAAATATTTTTCCAGAAACCAAAGAATGAAATTAATTTTAGATAACTGACAAAGCCGTTGTACTCAAGCAGTATAAGCCAGTAAAGTTATACTTTAACTTCAACTTTTGCAGTAGGAGGTAGTGATGGGTCAGATTCGTTCCTTTTGCGGACTCGAATCCACGGATTCGTTCCGACTCCGAAAAAATGGATTTATAGCCCATAATTACTTTAATAATCTTTATTATTGAACTCATATTTTAATATAATTATGAATCATAATTAATAACATAATAATTTTAATTAGATAATTAATTGCATTGGTATTAATTTTAATTAATTATAATTAGATAATTAATTATATTGATTACAATTTTAATAATTAATTTTAATTATTATTAATTATTTTTTTAATTAACATTTCTGTTAATTATTTAAAATTTCGTTAGTGAATTTAATGGAACTTTGCAAAAATCTTCAGTATTTTGACGCTTTTGATTTCTATTATCTGGTTAGGACTTCCCATGAATATCATTTAATTTTGATGGAAACAATATATTTACTGAAGCGTTCAGTAATGAAATTTAAGCTCAGATTTCTTTCTAATTAAATATCAAGTTTTCAATCTTGATGAGCTCCATACAGTAAAAAATATTTTAATCATCATCAAGGAATATTAAACAACTCTTTGCATTTATCAAAGATCTACTGCTGTTAAAATCTGTTATTAAGTACATTGATAAAATGTAATTTTTTAGTGAATTTCAGGCAGTTGAATCAAATGCTTTTAAATTTTGAGCAAATTATGAATGTCATTTAAATATGCCTTTCTCAAAACGTGTATGCATGGCAAGGGCGGTAGAGCGCCGTGTTACGAATCCCACTGGCCCGGGTTCGAGCCTGAGTCTTTCTTTCGCGGTTGCTGCAAGGCTAATGTTTTCGAGAATTTGAATTTAGGATATTCTCTTTTTATAATATATATTCAGCTTCTTATTCTATTTTACTCTTTTATTTCCAAACCCAATTTATTATTAGATAAATTTTTAATAATTCCTAGTGTCCAAAATCAAAAGGTATAAAAATATTTTTCGATGGCCTTTAAATTACTCACACGGAAGAAATATTATTTCTTAATAATTTCTAAATTGCGTTTCTAATTGTTGACTTATCTTAAGCATGTATAACAAAAATTCTTGACTATTTGAAAAAAGTCCAGGCTCAAAATTTTCTTTTAAATGGTTTTTTTTATCAAATCCATTAATTTAAATTTATCGAGATTTAACTAATGAAAAGATTTTTGATATTGTAATCTTGAGTTAAGAATAAAAAATTATAATTATTTTAATTATAATTATTATTATTTATTTTTACTAAGAAGTATCTCAAAGAAGGTAGTTTAGCAATTTTTATAATATGTTGCGAATGCAATTTTTTTCTGTTTAGGAGAGAAAGCTATTTTGATAGTAGATAAATTAATTCAGAAAATACAAAAACATTGCATTAGCATTGGAATCTTTACTTAATTTCAGTGCAGTTGTTCAGAACACCAACAACTGAGTGAAAAATAGATTACAGAATTCCATTTTATGCAAACATTAAAAAATTATTGTAAAATGCAACAAAAAGATATGCCATTTGAAATTAAATAATAGCATGTAAAAATAGTAAAATTTTCGTATTAGATACAAAACAATATGATATGGAATACAAATATATAATTAAAACTGCATAACTGCATTGAGATGCAATTTTTTGAATTCGGGCAACCTTATTGAATTAGCTTCGCAGAGGGTTAAATATGCAATTACGATTTATAAAACGATATTTTGAAATTAGAAATTTATTTTTAAATACTAAGCAAATAAATTATTATATTATTGAAATAATAAATTTTTACAAAAGCTTTTAACCTATTCAACATAGGTTTGAAGAGCCACAAACATCGTATTCAACAATGTCCCATATGTACACACATGAGATTAACTTATTACAAAATTGTATAAAACGTAGTGTGAGAGCTTTACAAGAAAAATATAAAAGACCCACTTTAATTTTAATATTTAAAAATAAACTTGTTATTTAAAGATTTTTTTCTTAATACATATTTTGTAATTAAACGAATTTCGAATTTTATAATATGCTCTCTGTGTGTGCGTTTCACTTAAACAGACTTCCTTTGAAAAAATAAAATTAAATAATTCTATTAAAAAATGGTGGGCAGACATTCATTGAGTATTAAATGATTGATCGAAGAAAAGGTTATGACCTTCTTTCATCAATTCTTATTCTTATACTTTTTCCCAGCACTCAATTGTACTCGAAATAGAGAAAATTTTTCTTTATTTCAGATTCAAACTTTTGCAGCTATCTTTGGTATTTTCTTGAAATCAATTTCTTGTAAATTTAAGAAATATTAAAAATACATTTCCGAATCTGTAAAACAATAAATGAGGAAATCATGGTTCCATTTATTGTTCATGTAACTTTTTTGTTCTCTCAAACTTTATTGTAAAAAAAGGCGGAAGAAACTTTATAATAAAACAGCGATTTAATTATTTGCATTGCAACTATAAATTGTTTTAAAGAATAATATTCCTTTCTTGAAAAAAGAAAGAAGTTAAATAAATAAGCTTATAAATACGAATATTAAACTTTTTTTTGGTGTTTAGAATGAAATACACGACACAATATTCATGAAACGGATATTCTTAGAAAAATTAAAAAAAGATTGACAAATAATATATTTTCCTTCACTGTATTGTAAACTACATTATTGATGACATGTAAAAAATATTGATCTGAATTTTATGTTAATATTTAAATTTCGTGTTATACAATACATTTAAAAGGTATTAATAATTGGATGGATTTTTATACATTTCACAAAAAGTGTTTAAAAAATGACTGAAATGAAGTTAATCAGCAGCAATAAATTTAATATATCACTTTTATCATAGAAAGAATTCATAATAATTGACAAAATAATTTTGTGAAAAAGTATCAGGTAAGCTAATATTAGTTGTTTCAATCGATAATTTCCTGTATCAGATTGCTCTATTGTTATATTTTCTGTCAACTAAATGAAGAGCAAACATCTTATATTAGACAAAATATTCCAATGCGATACTGGCTTTTAAAAGCCATTTCTTAAAACCGTAAATGACCAGACCTCTCCTCCACTCCCTGTCGCTTCATTGTTCACAATTGATGTCGCCGCGCGGAAGCGGAGGGCCTCCATTTCCTGGAATTTCTGTAAAGGAATAGGGGATTTCATTCTGCTTCCGTGAATGAAAAACTACCCGGTCTTCTGAGACACAGAAATTATCACTTTTGCCGGGCTTAGAGAGTTAAAAAATAACATAAACTCACTAAAGTTTGACTCCATGGTGCCCCCAAGTGCATATTCGCTATTCGCTTTTTTTATTAATAGATATGTATAGGAAAACAGCCTTTAACCACCAGGTTTCTATCTATTTGTTATAAATCCGGATAAGCGCTGTAAGAACCATTAAACAATGCAAGTTTTGGGACCCCTTTTCCTCAACAACTTCTACCAAATAATTTTTTATTGATTTATACTTAATCTCCGTATAAGCAATTTTTATTTAGCAAATATCACTAAAAACAGAAATAAAGAAACATTTAATCGCAGGTCACATTCGAGCTCATTTCAGTTTCTCGAGTATAAAAAATTGAGAATATAAATTTAAAAGTAATTTCAAACAAATAATGAAAAAACTTTAGAACTTTTTCAGCAAAATCTAACAATCTAAATACTCTAATACAAAGTTTTACAGGACTGTTGGCTTATAAGCTGTTGGCTGTAGCTGAATGAAAAAAAAGGTCTGGAATAATTTTATAAAAGTCATTTCTAAATTTCAGAGTCCATCTCTAATCTAAAAACATATGGATTTGCGTGTATAGATAAGTTAAATGGTTTTTATGAACAAATTTGGAATAAAGTCCAAGATTTTATTAGACAGATTACAAGTAATTCAAACTTGAATTGAGAGCTGATGCTGTCATAAAACTAATAAGGTTAAATTACGGTTTTAGCTAGTTTATGTTGGCTTCTGAGAGAATGAACCGCATATAGTGAATATCAGAGATGGCTCCAGTACTATTTTTCTCTCTGTCTGTAACAAAGAATGGTCGAAATAATGAGAAAAGTATAGAAAGATATATATTACATGATACAACTTCCAGTTCATTATTCTGATGGAAAATTTTTATCCTGTTATAAACTGGATTTATTTTCAGCTATATTTCTGAGGTTATGTAAGTTTGTGAACTCCAACAAACCTTCATAACTAATCCAGATATACGGATCTCAAGGATAACTAATGATTGTAAATTTACAAATAAAATACTTTGGAAATGCTAACGTGTCAAAAACAACAATGCTTATCTAAAGAGAATGTAAATTTCCTATGTTCGAATCAGACCGAACAACGCTATAAATGAAGCTTTTCAACTTTTCAGTATGCAACTGTAGTGAATCAGAACATATTAGGATGGTGAGCATAACTTGAAATTTTTGACTTTATAGTTGCAATAATCCAGGTGTTATAACCATTTTAATAAACTTTTAATTGGGGGAATAATTAAAATATAAATAGAAAGAGAGCCGATCAGTTGAGAAAGGTGAAATTTCGGGGATAATCTGGCACTGTGGTGGCTAATATTAAAAAGTCACGAAATGAGTTGCGAAACTCTTTGTTCACGCAGATTGCAGGTGAGAGGATTTTAATTAAA